>JAJSRW010000746.1:0-26441 GCA_022414725.1 Microglena sp. YARC
GTCCCCTCTTTTTACCGGCACCCTGCCTGTACCATTTAGGTATCCATCCCAGCACATACCATTTCCATCACATCCATCCGGATCATATCCATCCATCCCATCCATCATCACATCCATCTCATCCATCAAATCTATCACACCATCCATCACATCCATCCATCACATCCATCCCTCACATCCCTCACATCCATCCATCTACCATCCATCACATCCATCCCTCACATCCATCCATCCTCCATCACACATCCATCATCAACCTCCATCCATCACATCATCCATCACATCCACATCATCACTATCATCCATCCACATCAGTCCTCACTCATCTATCACATTCATCACTTCACATCATCCATCACATCCACTCCATCACATCCATTCATCAAATCCGTCCATCATTACATCATCCACATCCATCCCATCACATCCATCCCATCATCATCCATCAAATCCACTCCATCCTTGCAGGCCGCCATACCCAGTCATCCTCTAAGGTCAGCTGAAACTGAGCTGATATCCTCTTAAGGCAAGCGTAGCTCGTATTTTGACTATGATGGTTAGGTCTTCGCATTGAGTAAACTGAATGTAAACACGGTGCTATTACATTGTGTGTGCCAGCTGAATGGGATATCTGGCAAGTGGTAAATCAGTATTCCTCGTTTGGTCATGGCACCAACCACTATACACTCAGTTTGAGGCTACAGATCAATGCACCACAACCAGGTTTTATTTGGGGCTAAATGTAGCACTGCTCAGCGGCAGCTCCCCTACCTGCTACTCGATCGTAGCTAGCGGGCAAAGCTGTGCATCTGACAGCTACCAGGCTCCTGAAATCGAAGGGGTTACTACCCGTTCTGGCTTTCAGAGCTCCTAGAAGTTGCTGATGAGTGAGCCCAAAAGAAAAACACCACACCACAGCCGCAAGATCACGCACAACCCAACAATTGCACGAATTTGGTTGTTACCTGCTTTCGTCGTCTTTTCTTTCAGCTACCAAGCAGCAGCTTCTATGCAGCCCGCGCTTGCTACTGATCCAAACCGACAGCAACATAGCTGCACCTAACTGAATAATCGTATTTCCAGTTGTTAAATCTTGGCCTAGCCCATGTGCTGCACAAGAGCTTCCTAGAAGCTGCAAGCTCTGCTGCTGAAAAAACAGCTATGCATGCTCTCTCAACATTTCCTGTTAAATGTGCGCTAGATGTTGACAGATCCTTTCCTCTGTTCAGTCCCCCCACCATATTGCTCTACATTTTTCATATCTTAAGCCTAACAGGATTGCTTGGGCTTTCCCTGTATGCCATTTGTGTGTGTGTGCGGTATGTGTGGGGGGCATGGTGTGCCTTGGGCATGCAGATAGAATATGCTCACGAATGAACATGTTATTGCCACCTCTTCACCACCACACAAGTTAATTAAATATCCACGAACCACCCTCTCCTTGCTTCTGATGCATTGAGTAAGTCATAGTTTTATTTCCAGCTACGAGCAGCAGCTTCTAGGGGAGCTCCCTGAGCCAGCCCCTGGCTAAGCCCCAATTTTCAACAGTTCTTAGACAGTGGATTATGTCAGACTTCCAGAGACACTAGGTTGCGTAAGTTTTGGCCAAATAGCCAGTCAGGGAAGCTGCCTAGAAGCTTCTGCTTGTGGCTAAAATTAAAACACTTTAGTAAGTTCAGTGCCAGCATGTGCTCATTCAACCTCTCTGCCAGCTCACTCCACACCGGCTTTTATTTTATTTGTATTGCATGCCTTGTAGCAGCAGGATGGAAGCTGGAGATGATGAATAAAAAAAAAACTATGAGAAAGTCTTCCGGGCGTGGCTGCCAAAATGTGCGCTGTGGCTGCGGGCATGGTGTGTCGGCATGCTGCCTAGAGGATTGCAACAAGACCGGTAGTCAGCCGTGTGACAGGATCAAAACAAAAAACAAATGACTCCCCCCCCCCCCCCCCCCCCCAACACATACACATTCACACCACCACACCACGGCACACCACACACCACCATTCAACATCCACATATTTGTTTCTTACCTGCAGGGACCTTGACACCATAGTATCGAACCGGACGAAGCTTCCTCTCAGAGCAAGTGAGTTGCCTTTTGTTGTTCTCTTCATCTGTGCTTTTGCTCCTTTGTTTTCTTGTTTTAGCCCCTCCTAGTACTATCATGGTTGGGGCTAGTCCCCTAAGCCTATTTGACTACCCTGGACTGTAACGAAAATGCACATAATCAGAAAAAATACACATAACAAAATACAAATGCTCAGAACGAAATACACATAACGAAATGCACATAGTCAGAACAAAATACACAAACAAAATCCCGGGGGGCCATCAAAACGTATGTGGGGAGGCGCACGCTGTTAATCGTCTCCGATTTGGTCGTAGACCCCGAAACCGTTGAAAAAGGTGGAAAAAAGTGTCAGGGGGCTGAGATATGGGGGGGTCCCAAAGTGTAACGAGTGGAACGAGATTCAAACAATGGACTCGCTGTTTTGATGTCTGTGCCAGAGGATGAGCTCGGGCTACAATTAGTAAGCCTTTTCGGACGTTAATGCTTATGGAGGATAAGTCTTAACTACGACACAGACCAGAACGATTTATACTGTTGACTAAACAGTTTGACGGAACACATCAGCAACGGTCGATGTGAGAAGACGATGGATGTATCACGAACTACGTGATGACACTTGGAACGGCCGATATGTTGATCAGACATATCGGACGCTCTAGTATGACAAGCAGAACATGCTTGATAAGCGGAACGGACGCTTGAACAGGCGGTCATTAGGACTGACCTTGACTAGTCAACGATGACTCTTCACTTCTAGCAGGCGTCCCTCAATAATGATTATGGGTTTGTGAGGATACGCATGTAAACAACTGTTACATTTCCCCCCCATCTAGCTTGTGTCACCAATACAAGCGAACTCGACAAATACATGTCAGGAAGTAGGCGCGAACTACTTTCAACGAAACCGGTCTCCTTGTTTTACAAGGGGAAGACTGTCCCAATAGTCTTCAACGAGTGCTTGGCAAGAGTGGAAGCCTTTTGCCAAGTGTGGGTATACCAACGAAACGAAACAAGTGAGACATGAAAAACGTCATGAATCTTCCAATTTTCCGGTAACTGAAGGCGAACGGCAATGGTCCTTGCAATTGACACCTTTGGAAAAACAACCTGTGTTGACCGGGAAAGGTCCGACAACTTGGGCAACAATTTTTCTGGCAAAACGAGATGTGAACTTGAGGTTCTTAGAGGAAAGCAGAACCTTGTCTCCAACGATATAGTGAACAGGTTTGCGACGGGTGTCTGCATAGGATTCCTGGCGATCTTGGGCTTGGACAATAAATTGTTTAGCCAAAACGAGAGCCGACGTAATGTTATCCGTGAATAAACAAGCAGCGGGGACACGGCTTTCTTCTATTGGTGACGTGGGCAAACTTGGGTGACGCCCGTGATTCAGATAAAAGGGTGTGGTCTGAACTGAACTGTGCCATGCATTGTTGATTGCAAACTGGGCGATGGGCAATAACTCGTGCCATGTTGAACGTAGGCGGCAGGCCCGAACTTAAGGACCTACCTACAGGCCGACTGAGCCTGGAGACGAAGTTCTGCGCCTGGGGCGGAGTCAATCAGGTCCGGTAGAGACTGCCAATCTCTGCCGGTGTGATCTGCTGTACAGAGATGTTTCAGGGAGGGCGAGAGCCCATGCAGGAACCAACTTATCTGGTCCGTAACGGGCATATTGATGGATAGTCGGGCTAACAGCTTGAATTGTTGTTCGTATTTTTTAACGGATGGGAACTGGGTCATGGAACAGTCGCCGCGCAACAATTTGTCGCGGGCTTCTTTGGCTTCATCGCGATGAGATGGGTCAAAGAAATCCAGGAACTCGGCCTTAAGAACCGCATGTGTCAATTCTTGATCAGCGTAGGCAATGGACTGTCGAAGGTTAACGAACCATTCGGCTGCATTGCCAGCCAGGAAGAAGCCAAATACGGTGACAAAGGACCAGTTGACCAACACACAATACTGCTCGACTAGGTCTAAGCAGATTCGACCTCTGGGCAACTTAGTCCCAATGTCAGATCCAGTCCATTGAGCGGGTTGGGGATACTTCTGAGAACTCACTGGTGCGGCAGCGGCGGTTGCATACGTGGCAGGTTGGGTTGACGGGCCTCCTGTCTCGAAGTTGAGGCCAGGGGCAGGGGTGGGGTCCTGGCCTGCGTTGGCTTGGCCTGAAGGGGCTTGGCTTCCGGGGGCCGGCCAGGTTGGGCGTTGGCCTGGCCACTTAGCGCGGCAAGGAAGGTCGCCATGATCGCCTGCATGACGGTCTGCAGCGACAGGAACGAGGCACGGATTTCAGAAGAAGTCATGCCTTCTTCCTCCATGTCCTCCGGTTCCGAGGGGAGGTCCGGGTCCAGGTTGGGGATTGGAGCTTTGGCTCCCGATCCAATTTTCGCGCTAACCGTTCCTGCTTCCCCATAATTAATTTCCGAATCATTCCTGCTATTGTTCCGATCTTCGCTTCTTAATTTGCACTGAGTAATTACTTCGACTGTTTGGAAGAGTTCTCCGCAATGAATTTAGACCAGGCAGAGGGGTGGCACTAGCCCACCCCCCACCCCGCAGCCGCAGACGATGGCCCACCTGGAGGCCAGTCTGACCCCGCTCCGAAACCAAATGTAACGAGTGGAAACGAGATTCAACAATGGACTCGCTGTTTTGATTGTCTGTGCCGAGGATGAGCTAGGGCTACAATTAGTAGCTTGGACGTTAATGCTTATGGAGGATAAGTCTTAACTCCGACACAGACCAGAACGATTTATACTGTTGACTAAACAGTTTGACAGAACACATCAGCAACGGTCGATGTGAGAAGACGATGGATGTATCACGAACTACGTGATGACACTTGGAACGGCCGATATGTTGATCAGACATATTGGACGCTCTAGTATGACAAGCAGAACATGCTTGATAAGCGGAACGGACGCTTGAACAGGCGGTCATTAGGACTGACCTTGACTAGTCAACGATGACTCTTCACTTCTAGCAGGCGTCCCTCAATAATGATTATGGGTTTGTGAGGATACGCATGTAAACAACTGTTACACAAAGGGGGGGGGGGGGGGGGGGGGTCGAGGCCGATCTCAAAATGTCTTCACAACTTCTTCGTCTGTGGCCAGAATCGAACTTGCAGCACACCATCGAAATCGCCTCGACGAAAGCGTTACGAATATTCAATCGTTGCTCGATTAGACCCAGGGTGTAATTAAGTGGATGTACTGGAAGGTACATCCAGTCTGGACGCCAACCAGAACTTCACTACCAGAGCCGACGAGTTCCCGACTTAGCAGTTGGAAGCTTAAGCAGCAGGAATCAGCGCTTGCTTACAGCAACGGATGAAAAGAAAGGTCAAGGTCAAGGCCAGGGCTGAGGCCGAGGCCAGGGCTGAGGTCGAGGCTAGAGCAGCCCAAGCCAAATCGCCCACAACTCGAGCCGAGGCGCCTTTCGCACCCAAGCCCTTGACGACAACTTGCAACATCTGCAATGCCGTGGTCCAGTGCCCTCCCAGCAACAAGGCAAGCCTTAAGTCGCACCAGGCCAGCAAGCAGTGCATGGCAGCCAAGGCGTCCAAGTCAGGCATTTTTCCCCTCTCCAAGTTCTTTAAGCCACTGTCTGGTGTTCCACCAAACTTGTTGTCACATAGTTGAGAATGATAGGGACAAAAACAAAACTGGCTTCCAGCCAAAGCCCCAATCAGTATAGGGGCCGAATATCAAGAGCCTAGCCACAAGCGCAAATGTAGCTGAACTTTAACTGGATCAGGCTAGACAACCAGTGTACTTCATGCGGGTGTCGCGTCGATGGAGGGGTGTTTCACTGCCTAGGACCCCTTTGGCCCCACACCGTTGTATCTCATGAGACTCCTCTGACCGGCCTCTGACTGATTTTATTTATGAACTACACTTTGTAAAAATGTAAATGCAGATGAAACTCACTAGTTGCAGCTGAGTTGCAGCTTACCTATTATTACCGGAGTTACTTTCGTGGGTGTGTGGGTGGGGGGAGTTGTGCCAGGGTGGTGGTGGGGCAGGGGTCGCTTATACACTTATACATAAGCCAAACCAAGTTTTAAGATGACTAACTGATAGAGCTCGACGCCGAGAGTTAGTATGCACCTAACTTTCATTACATAATTATAATTGGTGAGGAAGATATTGGCCTTTTAAAGCCAATGGGGGGGGGGGGGGGGGGGGGGGGTAAGGGCAAAAAAAAAAAAACTTCATAGCGTGTGTGTCTAAAAAATACTTCTTGATGGCCCCCTGCAAAATCCCGAACAATATGCATGCAAATCTCCATGCTCCCCTTGCGCCAGATAACAGATGTTTGCATAACAGCAGACTGATTTCCCCTGTGTGCTTCTTCATCCTGCAGATGCGAGAGGTTGTGAAGCAGTTGGCCAACCACTTTCCAACTGCCATTATTAGTGGACGTGGGAGAGAGAAGGTGCAGAGCTTTGTCAAGGTAGGTGTCCCTTAGCAGCTTTACTGTGTAAGATAGGTGAATTGGTAGAGTAGTATGATACATCCTGGCACAATAAGGCAGGCCTAATGTTTTCAGAGGGTGAAGGTTTAGGGACCTAGGATTAGAGCTGCTCTGGCGACGTGGCACACCAACCACCACCACAACGACCACCACCACTAGATAAGGTGCAGTGCTTTGTCAAGGTAGGTGTCCCTTTGTAGCTTTTCTTGTCAGTTACGAGCAGCAGCTCTTAGGCACTTCCTTGGGCCAGCCATCAGCCCTAATCCCAAAATGTAACAGTACAGGAAAGCTGGTTTAGTCAGCTTCAAAGTGCATTAGAGTTTGGCTGAATAGCCAATCAGGGGGGCTGTCAAGAAGCTACCACTCATGGCTGAAAATTAAAACCGTGTGTCCCTTGGACATGCAGCGGTCTCAACACCTCTTGCTTTACAAAGTGATTGTTGTGACGCGAATGTGCATGTGTGATAACATAGCATTGTAATATGGCTACTGGTATCAAATGCACTACATTGCTATTCATTGTTCAGATGGGTAGCAAGCCAGGGGCTGCTGGTGCTGGTAGCTGAAGAGTAAAGCTATGCTCCAGCCATCACGATAACAATAACCAGACGGATGAGATCCCTGGTAGACGAAATATAGGTTTGGCAGGGTAGCAAGGCCGTCGATCTGACTAGAAGCTGCTGCTGGTAGCTGAATTAATATTACCAGACAGATGAGCTTCCTCAGGGCCTGGAAGAAGTAATGTGGCTGCTTAAAAAATAGCTGCTTAAAAAATAGCTGCTTAAAAAATAAGTGAGTACTTTTAAAAGTTTAAAAGAACTGCTTATAGCAATTCAGGGGATGGATTAGGTTTAGAGGTCAGACTTCGTACTTGCTCTCAGGCCACATCTCCCAGAATTCTTATATTTCCGGTCAAATTTGAGAACCTAAGTACATTTTCAAAAATCCAACTCCCAAATCATCCCCTGAATTGCTTGAACATAACAATTCTTGCTTCCTGCTCCCTTGCAGCTGAAAGAGCTGTTTTATGCTGGAAGCCATGGAATGGACATTACAGGTCCCAAGGTGGGTGGCGTACCTCATAATCAGAATCAGAGCATGTTCCCCGGACTCACACCAGACGACTATCGAGTGTAAATCAGAGCTTTTTTTCGTTTCAGAAAGGGGGTCTTTAGGTAGCTATCAGGAATTTGTTGCTTTTAAGGTTGGGCTCCTAGTAGCGATTGGGGTAGGCGGACCAAAGGGCTGGTTTTGGGGGGGGGGGGGGGGGGGGGGGGGGGGGGGGAGTCTCATAGTTTGTGGAAGGTTAGGCCCAAACAGGGTCCCAGGTAGGGATCGCTACTGGTAGCGGGGGAAACATTCTGACAGATAAACACCTTGGCATGAGAAGAAATGTGCAGGGATAAACAGACATATGTTTAAATGGCCACATGGTAGCAGGATAAAAGCTCTGGCGCGCCTATGAGTTCATGATCAAAGACTCGTCTCTTGGAGGTATCCCATGGCTATGCTATGCTATGACATACTCCTTGTGGACGCAGGTGGGCGTTTCATTTAGAACCTTTGGTGGGCTTCATGCATCAAGCTCGTGCAGTTTTCAGGCCAATACTAGGCAAGTTAGTTATAAACGTTGTTGGAGGAAGGCAAGGAACTATAAGGAAGCTCTGGGAAGCTGAAATATTGAGTTTTCTTTGGTGTGTATTGGATTAATTTGTAATCCTTGTTTAAAACAATCCACAAAATTCTATGGGGGGTACTAAAGGAGTTGGTTTGCCAGAAGGCTATATATAAATTCCGGTCCTGTATTTTGACCAACTTTTCTGTGGGGGGTACCAGATGTTTTTCTTATGTAATCCTCCTGATCCAAAATGTATGTGTGATCCAATCCCGTCCAATCCAAGATATATTTAATACAGTCAAAAATATATGTATGTGATCTAAAACTGCTAAATCCAATATACATTTGATCCACAACTTGCAGGATGTTGATGGAAGCCACTCTTGGCGTGATGTTACGTTTCAGCCAGCCTCGCACTTCAGGCCAATGGTAGATGAGGTGTACAACGAGCTCTGTAGCAGGTATTGTACTTTCGGTTAATGGTTGATGAGGTGTACCATGGGCACTGTAGCAGCTAGCGTACTTTGTACTTCAGGCCAATGGTAGATGAGGTGTACAACGAGCTCTATAGCAGGTATTGTACTGCGTATTGTACTTCAGGTCATTGGTAGATAAGTGTACCATGGGCACTGTAGCAGCTAGCGTACTTTGTACTTCAGGCCAATGGTAGATGAGGTGTACCACAAGCTCTGTAGCAGGTATTGTACTGCGTATTGTACTTCAGGTCAATGGTAGATAAGGTCTACCATGGGCACTGTAGCAGGTAGTGTACTTTGTACTTCAGGCCAATAATATATGAGGTGAACCATGAGCTATGTAGCAGGTATTGTACTTCAGTCCCTCAACATTTGTCCTGACCACAACCACAAATACCACCACCACAATGATCACAGCCACCACCACCACCACTAGCACCACACCCACCATCATGCTTGGCCTTGCCCTCTCCTCCAGGCTTGAGAGCACTCCTGGTGCAAGAGTAGAAAAGTGCCCCTCAATATTTGTCCTGACCACGCTTGACCTAGTGTGCGCTTAAGACCACCACCACAACAACGACCTCCACCACCACAACGACCGCCACCACCACAACAACCACCACCACCACCACCCGTCTCCTTCAGGCTTAAGAGCATTCCTGGTGCAAGCGTAGAGCACAACACATTCTGCGTAAGCGCACACTTTCGCAACTGCCCTGGGGATTATTGGGAACAGGTTGTGATACAAGTCGAAGAAGTGGTCTCCTCGCGCTCCTCAGATCTTCACATTACACGCGGGAGGAAGGTTCTAGAAATCCGACCGAAGGTATTTTGACATTATGTCTTCTATTAAAGTACACAACGAGGGGGTTGTCTGATGGAAGTGGGTGTGGTTTAGGTGTCCTCTCTTGTAGTACACAATGTGGGTGGTGTCACAAGGAAGTGGGTGTGGTTAATGTATTTATCTCGTAATACACGATGTGTGGGTGGTCTGAAGGACTGAGGTGTATGTGTAGTGAGGTGTTATCTCTTAGTACAGTAGTACACACTCTCTCAATACAGTAGTACACACCGAGGGAGTTGTCAGAAGGAAGTGGTTGTAGTTAAGGTATTTCTCTTGGTCGTACATAACGAGGGGGGTGTCTGAAGAAAGTGGGTGTAGTCGAGGTGTTCTCTCTTGTAAGGAGGTGGTGGTTGGAAATAACCGTGTTTGTGTTATCCCCTGACATGCGAACTGTAACAAGGGTAGAGCTGCTGGTGTTGCTGCTGCTGCTCCTGACGGAAATAATTGTATTGCTAATTTATCAATAATGGTATTAATATTAATAATTATAATTACTTGCCAAGAATATGAAGCAGTGTATGAACCATTTTTGTGTTCATCCCCTGACAGGCAAACTGGAACAAAGGCACCGCCCTGAATCACTTGCTTGAGGTGTTCGGGCTACAAGCAAAATCCGATGTCGTTAGCATTTACATTGGGGATGACCGAACTGACGAAGATGCATTCAAGGCCTTGAATGAGGGGAAACAAGGTAATTTCAACTTGCTATTTCATGTTCCGTCTGATTTATTATAGTTTAGGGTTTGTTTATTTTAGTTGTGAAAGGTACTTCACCCCAGGAGGTGGGTCTCCCGAAACAAACGAGCGACACCGAGGATTCAGTTTGAATGGCGTTGCCACTCCTACAAAAGAGTATGCGCACTTAGATTCGATTGTCCCCTTGTCCACTGTATTACATGCTTCATGACTGCTCCCTTGTCCATTGCATTTCCATGAGTGTTCCATTGTATGTCCATGAGTGTTCCCTTGTCCACTGTATTACATACTTCATGATTTTTCTCTTGTACATTGTATTCCATGAGTGTTCCATTGTATTTCCATGAGTGTTCCCTTGTCCAATGTATTACATGCGTCATGATTCTCCCCTTATCCATTGTATTCCATGAGTGTTCCATTGTATTTCCATGAGTGTTCCCTTGTTTGTCATGCTTCAGGGTTTGGAGTTCTGGTAGCACCGAAGCTGAAGGAGATCTCCATGAGTGTCCCATTGTATTTCAATGAGTTTTCCCTTGTTTCTCATGCTTCAGGGTTTGGAGTTCTGGTAGCGACAAAGCTGAAGGAGACCTCCATGAGTGTTCCATTGTATTTTCATGAGTTTTCCATTGTATTTTTATGAGTGTTCCCTTGTATTTCTTGCTTCAGGGTTTGGAATTCTGGTAACAACGAAGCTGAAGGAGACGGCAGCCAAGTACACGCTGAGAGAACCTCAGGAGGTGATGAAGCTGCTGACAGAGCTGGTGGCTTGGGGTCTGTCTGAAGACAACGGGTGGCGAACATGGAGTGGTAAGGTCCAGGGGGACTGGGTCCCTTCCGCATCTATATCTCTCCGGTCATCGCAACAAGAGGGCAGTGACGTTCAATCCACCTTGAGGGAAACCATTCAATCCGATGCAACCACCTGGCTGACGTGCTCTTCGTCAGCAGGTCTGGGTAAGGAGGCAGCGCAGCAGCCGGGCGCAGGTGAAGAGAAGGAGACAGAATCCTCAGCCAAGGGTCAGGAGTCAGAATCCTCGGCGAAGTGTGAGGCCGGCAGCTCCAAAGATGTGTCGTGTATAGCTGACACTTCCAAAGACGAGTTGTGTAAGGCCGGCGGTTCCAAAGACGTGTCGTGTAAGGCCGGCGGTCCAAACGACGTGTCATGTATAGCCGACACTTCCGAAGACGAGTCGTGTAAGGCCAGCGGTTCCAAAGACGTGTCAGATGCCTCAGCATCAGTGGTGTGACGTCAGCAGCCTGCAGCCTGTTGTAGTTGGTGGCATCTCTTGTCTAGAAATAGTTCCGTGAGTGTTGGCTATGCCTGAGCTTCAGGCCTTTTCAACTGCTCCTGATCAGCAAGGGAAATCCACGCATAACTGTTCTTCTTTTCGGCTACCAGCACCAGCTTCTAGGCAGCTCCTTGGGCTCTCTCTTCATCCAAACCTTAAGCAACCTAGTTGATATCGTCAGCTTTTCAGTGCTCCTGGAATCTTTGGGTTTGGCCCAATAGCATTCTCGTGGAGCTGCCTAGAAACTGGTGCTGGTAGCCGAAAAGGAAAACAGTCCCAAACGTCCACATGACAGAAACACAGTAACACTGGCCTAGCTTAGTTAGGCTTTCCCCTATCAGCACTGTTTTCTATGGGGGCTGCATGTAGCAGCTTCTAGGCAGCTCCCTTTCCCCATCCTTGGGCAACAGCCAAAGGCGGCTTGTGCTTCTCAGTGCCCACAGGGCGGGCATTCCAACCCAGCTGAAAGCTATGGAATGGACCCAGAGACTGGCCGATGGAGCTAGCTGGAAGCTGTCATGCATAGCCCAAAAATGAAACACTGAGCGTGATGCCTCGCCCACCGGTTCACCCCTTCCAGGGTTGCACTGCTTTCCCTACTAGCTTGTCCATAGCATGTGGCCTGATGTACAAATAGCTGAGTATGATTCCTTGGCCACCGCCCTACGGCTGTGCGCCTAGTCTACACCCCATTAAGAGGTGTTACACATATTTAAGAGGTCCCCAAGAGTTGAATATTTAAGAGGGCAATAACCTTGCAGGCTTAAAAACCCCTAGGGTGCTGCCCATCCACCAACCCATCAACTCACCAACCCATCCACTCACCAACCCATCCACCAACCCATCCATCCACCAACCCATCCATCTACCAACCCATCCATCCACCAACCCATCCATCCACCAACCCATCCATCCACCAACCCATCTATCCACCAACCCATCCATCCACCAACCCATCCATCCACCAACCCATCCATCCACCAACCCATCCATCCACCAACCCATCCATCCACCAACCCATCCATCCACCAGCCCATCCATCCACCAGCCCATCCATCCACCAACCCATCCATCCACCAACCCATCCATCCACCAACCCATCCATCCACCAACCCATCCATCCACCAACCCATCCATCCACCAACCCATCCATCCACCAACCCATCCATCCACCAACCCATCCATCCACCAACCCATCCATCCACCAGCCCATCCATCCACCAACCCATCCATCCACCAACCCATCCATCCACCAACCCATCCATCCACCAACCCATCCATCCACCAACCCATCCATCCACCAACCCATCCATCCACCAACCCATCCATCCACCAACCCATCCATCCACCAACCCATCCATCCACCAACCCATCCATCCACCAACCCATCCATCCACCAACCCATCCATCCACCAACACATCCGTCCACCAACACATCCGTCCACCAACACATCCGTCCACAAACGCATCCGTCCACAAACACATCCGTCCACAAACACATCCGTCCACAGACACATCCATTCACAAACACATCCATTCACAAACACATCCTAGAGGTGCAGACAGTCGTAGGGTCCAAGTTGCAATGTTTAAAAGCACTTGAGGGCACTTATATGCTCTCTCAATTTTGGTTTTGTGTATTTTATTCAGGAGCTCGATTTTGATGTGCTCAAGGTGGCTTGAGCTCTTGCAGACTTTTTTGCCTCCAGTGACTCCCAAGTCTAAGCTTTTCTTTTTTGCTTTTTGGCGAAGCCCTCCTAGGGAGCCGGAGCCCCCCGATTCACCCCGTTGTCAGCCCGGCCGACCAAAAAAATGAAGCCTGATACGTCAGCCAACTGTTTCTTAACTACCTGGCTTCAGTTAGCTCAATCGTTGCCACCTGTTTTTCTGCTGCAGACACTCTCCGCCAACTTTCGCAAGCGACGCTGCATAGGACTTGTCTCGGCTGCTTCTAGGGTTCTAGGAAGCTCCCCATGCCATCCACTGTGATACACTCAAATATATCAGCACTTCTATCAGCATGTATAGCGGTGCTCTCACGCGTTTTATGACTTGGTGACTACTTATGTACTCCCTTAGAACTATCGGCTCTCCTGAGCCAGCTTCCCGTGGGACTGAGTCATCTTGAGATGACTTAGTGGCAGCTTCCTGTCACCTACGTCTCCGGTCTGATCTGTACCCTGTTAGGTTCCTGTCTACCGCCTCCTTTCACCACAGGTGCCCCTTTATGGGTCTCCTGTGTCTGTAACGTTATCCTTGTCTCCGTGCTATTAGATTGGTGCGTCTGTTCCGCTGCTTTAATCTACTGTCCACTCTACCGGAGTGATTTCAAGCTGATAGGTAACTGGGCTCCTCATCACTACCACTGCTTTGATAATGCAACTTCCGCGAGGGCCTCCTGCCGGCTTTGTGAAACTTACCAAACTTAATGGTGTTTCATGGGCTCGTGGGATCCGCCAGTGTCATTGTGGAGCAATGGATGCGACCGGAATCCTCCCAACGGGGTGTGAAGGTTCCTCTGGATTGGCTAGATGACTGCGCGCCAGCGGCCTCTGCTGCCGGAGAGGAGGATCCTTCCGCCATCAAGGAAGTAACCCCCCCCGATCAATCCTCCAACTTTGCGGTTCCTTCTCTCAATGTTCTACGCCTTTCCTCTGATGTTGAGGATGTCCTGATGAAGCTGTGTTGTGTACAGACACAGATCATCCGTTGTGCATCAGACCCGCAGCCTCATTTCGTCCCTTTCAATTATGATGAAGACTACTCTACTACTACTGATGATGAGGAGGACTTGAAGAGTGCTACGAGTGCTGACTTCGGTGGCGTGACTCCATCTGCTGCTGCCACTCGTGTCTTTGAGACTTCCACTGTTTCGCCGGTGTATGAGCCTGCTGATCAGCAGATGCCTAATCGAGATCTTTCGCCTGTGTATCAGCCTCAGCCTTCGTCGGCGCCTCCCTTTGAGCCTGTTCCCCCGGCTTACCCGGAGGTGGCTAAGCCCACTTTCTTGAAGGGCTTTGCTTCTTTTTCCTCTGCATCTGCCCCCATGGGAGCGTGGCCTCCCTAGCTACCACACTCGCTCTCTCGCCGAGGCTGCTTGGTTCCTCTGCACGCACCTCTGCGGCTGGTGCCTCCTGGAACCTCCTCCTCCGCCGGGTGGAGCTTCCTCCCTGCCCTGGCCCTCCTCCTATGCTGCATACGCGGTCTTGCGCATCTTGGGAGCATCTGCTCACTGGCGGATCTCCTCCGACTTTGAACCTTCGGGACTACCGCCTGATCAACGAGGATCGACGGGATGGTGAGTCCTTGAACCGCTCTTTGTACGGTCGGATGGATATGCAAGCTACAATGGCAAATGTGAGTGTGAAGCTGAGGCATCGCCGAGAGTGATGGCTTTCTCTGAGCTTGGTACCAGGTCTGTCGTTTCTTTTCTTGGTCCAGTCACTTCTGGGATTCTTTATCCCCCAGATTATGGTGTTTCCTTTGGTAGTGAGCACGAAAAGGCTTGGTATCAGTTTGTGAGAGTGCCTGTCCTCTGTGTCCTGTTAGCCCAGATTTCGAGCTGCTTATGAGTGTTGCGAGGTCCATTCCTGTGATTAAGAACATAGATGACCAGCGCGCTCTTGAGGCTGGTCTTGCTGCGGAGTATTTCATGGACATTCGTCGGTCCTTGGCTCCTGTCCCTTCTGCGATTGGAGCTGGGTCTAATACCCCCATTCATGGTGAGTCTCGGTTTGATCCTGCACTGTTGGGGTTCAGTGCACTGGCTCTCGAACGTCAGGAGTTCATGTGCTTAACTATGATGCTCGCGCTGCGATACATGGAGGACGATATGGTCAAGGTATACCAGGACTTTGCCACCCCTCGGGATATCCTTTTGGATATCCGGAAGACGCAGTCTGATGCCCTTGCCTCTAGAGTCCCTCTCATGCGTATCGAACTTCATAATGCGCACATGGGCCCCTTCTGACCGTGTCGATGATTTCTTTCGCATGGTTCGCAGTCTGTGCACTGACCTCCGCAGTGCTGGCACATCCTGTCACTCAGCGCCACGCCGTGGAAAACCATTGTGAATGGGATCCGTTTTGATCCGATTTGAATCGCTGCGGATCCAGTACGTAGATGTTGGCTAACAGACAGACTGTCGATTACTGGTCTTGTCTGGAGGCATATAGGTCTCTCGACATTTTGAAACATTGCTCTCCCCAGGTCCGACTCCAGGCATCCTGGTTGGTCCCGGACGCTTCCCAGGTTCCTGCCAATGCTGCGTTTCAGCGTGGGCAGGGATCTGGGTTCTCAGGGTTTCCGGTTTCCAACAAGCGGCGTCTGGATTGCAACTTTGGGGCCCATGCCTCAGCAAGACGACCCACTAAAGAGGATCGCTGTTTCACGAAGCAATCGCACCTGCGTAAGACCAAGCCTGGTGCACCCGGTTACCAATCCGGGTGCCCATGGCCTTGGCCCTTCCAGGTGTGCTTACTCCGCGGCAGGCTGGCCTCCCTTGCAAGCTCAGATTGATGGGTATGCTTTGGACAAGAAATAGGAGGTACGCTCTGTCCTTTTCTCTTGCACTGCGAAATTCTCAAATGTCTGCAGCCCGAGCCTGTCTGAGGGTGTCTGGCATGTTTGATTCTGGAGCTGGGATGTCAATCACAGGTGATATGTCTTTGTTCACTGTGTTTCATGCTTCTGAGACTGGGGCCAGCAGTTAAATTTGGTGATGGTGTGGTTCAACGGTCTGTGGGTCAGGGTTTCTATTGTTGTTATGTAGTGATTGGTTACCAACACCAATCACTTTAACCAATGTTCTCTACATCCCACACTGTCCGGTGAAACCTCATGTCAGTAAATGCTGTTGCCCATGCTCACAACTGCAAGATTTCTTTTGATAGTCTTAGTTCGTACGGCCCACACAAGGGCTCTTCTTGTTCTGTGGTCTTTTCCCTGCCTCCAGTGGTGGGTGTGTACAATTTGCATGTCGGCCTTGTCACACCCCCTCGTGGCCGTTTGTATATGGGTGCTGAAAATTATCCAGCTTTTGCTCTTGATGTTGATGAGGATGGTGGAGTTGTGATCCCTACCACTCCTGAATGGTTGTGGCATAGGCGGCCTGGGTCACCCTGGCTATGATGCCATGCACAACCTTGTAAGGAAGGGTTTGGTTCAGAACTTACCCCGTCACTCTCCAACAGGTGCAAAGACTGTCTAAGATCCCATGTGATGCTTGTCACGAAGGGCAAAGGAAAACAGTATCCCTTTTCCTAAAGAAAGCATAACTAGGATCCGTGCCCATTACAACGCCTTCACTTGGATATCATTGGGCCATTTTAAATATTAGGGGCTTGCGTGGGGAGTTTTATGTTCTGTGTCTCACTGACCAATACTCTGGCTATGGCTGAGGTATTGTGCTTTTGAGAACCAGGGATGAAGGCTCCCCTTAGCAGTTCAAACTAACCATCCTCAGATGGGATGACTCAGCTGCATGGTTTTGTTTTCAAAATGTCTTAGGTCCTGACAAGGGCTAAGGAATTTTATAGTGAAGTGGTTCGAGGATTGGTTAGAATCGGTTGGTGCTGTGCATGAATTGTTCCATGGCTTACACTGCTCAGCAGAATGCAACTGTGGAACGGTAACAATGGGGTCCTTTCAGAACGTAGCTAGGAGCATTCGCTTGGAGTCTAAGCTCACTAAGTCCCACTCACATTTACTGGCCTATGCCTTCCTCGCCGCGTGTTACCTACGCAACCGGCTGCCTAATCAGGGTGACAAGACTCCTTATGAGTTGTTCTTTGGGTTAGTGTTAGGTGTGTTTCTACCTGAAATGTAATCGTTATTGCGCCGTGTTAAGGAAATCGGGGAGCTGCCCATGCTATGTTACCTTAGTGAATGGGAAGAAGCGCAATAAGCTAGACGAAAGGGGCGTTATCTGGTAGACTGGTTGGGTATTCTCTGTGAGATAAGGGTTATTTTGTTTGGGTTTCCTAAGTTGCGCCAGTGGTAGAGAGTCCGTAGATGTGCTCTTCTATGAACAGTTTAGCTATAACTGTAAGTCCCTGGGCTATCTCCCTATGATGGATCTCAGTATTTTTTCTCGCACCCTTGCCGCTATCCATCGGTAAAGGGCTTTAAACGTACGACAATGTCGCTGGGCCCCCCTTTACCAAACCCAGGCCGATTGTCTGACCGCTTTACTGGTCATGGGGATGACGGGCATGCGTCCCTAAGACAGGCCAGGGTAATGATGGTGCTGTATCGCGTGCGGCGGCATTGGGCCAGGGGATTCTGATGTTCTTCAAGCTCTAATTTATTCGAATTTCAGGGGGGTCGCCGCGGCCTTCCTCTGCGCCACGTTTCGTTGGTGGAAAGTCATAGGATTAGGACAGCCTCGGTCATAGTGGAACCTAGTGGTTGTACAGGTGTCACTGCCCACTAGTCGCCACCCCCCGTTTGCCCAGCCAACAAACCTATTCGGATGGGCTCGCGGAGTTGTTGATCACTTCGCCCTGCTATATACCTGGGTTGGTTTCTATACAGGACCAGGCATTCCAGATGCGACTAGTGGCCCGCCACATGACGTGAGTGATGACTGAAAGGGGAAACACTGGTCCGGGTCAGATACTGGCGATATGGCTGGGGTGTTCAGTGTACCCAGCGCTTCGAACGATTTAGAGGCAAAGGAGGCCGGCCCTTGTTCAATAACACGCATGTCAAGTGCTGCGCTGGGGGCTTTATTACCGGTTTACTGCTGATACTGATAAGCTGTATCCTGCTCTCCAATAGCGCGCGGGCCGCACAGTACAAGCAGTACACGTGCTTGAGTACGTGGGGGCTTTTATTTCTACCCTCTACTTGAACTCTCTTATAAAGCTGCCATGTTAGGTAGGAGCCTACGGTGACAACCCTGACAGAGATCTCTGGCTGGCAGCGCTATGAAGGTGAGAAATGGCCGTCCCATGCTCATGGACTTGGGTCCTCACTCCACAGCATGCTCCTAGGACAGAGGATTCTATCTGGCAGCATGGTTAATTTGTCAAGAAAGTGGGGAGGTGAATGTTCCCTTTGCCGTCAATTTCATTAAAGCAATACTCGTTTTGTATGTTTCCGTGTCTCGGTTTTCTGCAACGTCCTGGCTGGACTAGCCCACGATGTATATGCCCCCCGCCCGGTCCTCCGACTAAAGCAGGCTTCGTGGGCTGCTCCTTGCTGCCATCACTCATAGGAAAATGCTTGTGAGGGCAGGCTGGACCATCAAGACTGCATTCTTGAATGCCAAGCTGGAACCTTGAGTCTGGAACCTCATCTGTTTACCGCTAAAGGGCTTTTCTATGAACTTGGGTCCCTGAACAATGTTTCCCCTTGTATGCTGATTAATCCCTTTTAATGGTTTGAAGCAGGCCACCCAGGGCTCCTGGAGGCGGCCCAAAGACTGTAAAGGCAGGTTTTTTGTGCACTGACGTTTACCATGTGAAGCTGACCAGACCTGCCAGGGCCCAATCTGTATTTACATTTTAGGGGGAAAGATCTCATGGTGGGGTGGGAGCCCTATGTCCTGAACCTGTGTGGATGATTTTTATCTGTGCTTTTAGTGAGCTGCATAGGTATGCCCTTGCTGGATCCAGGCTATGAAGCAGCTGGGTGGGAGGTCAGGGAGAGAGAATGGGTGTCCTGGTCAGTTCGGGAGTTTCAAAATGGACATTGATTGTACACTTGATTCTGACGGCGCAGGTAGTGTGTCAGCTGTACTACTAGGACCACAGCGATCAGCATGTCTGCTAACTAGGATACGATGCTGCGGACTACTAGGACACGATCTGCTAACTAGGACACGAAAACATCTGCTACTAGGGTTATATTCGATCAGCATGTCTATAGCTGTACTAACTAGGACACTATCAGCATGTATATAGCCAAGGTGGCTCTCACAGCCGTTTTATCTGACTTGGTGACTACTATGTACTCCCATTGGAGAACTTATCGGTAGGCTCTCCTGAAGCCGCAGCTTCCCGTGGGACTGAGTCATCTTGAGATGACTACAGTGGCAGCTTAATCTGTCACCTACGTTCTGATTCTCCTGTATCATACGGTCTGATACTGTACCCTGTCTCCAGGTTCTGCAGTCTACCACGAAATCTCCTTTCACCACAGTGCCCCTTTATTTGAGTGTTCTCCTGTGTCCTGTGAAAGCTTATCTTCTTTGGTTCACCGCTGCTATTTTCACTACGATGGTTGGCGAATACTGGTCAGCTCGCTATTAGGGCATCGGAGTGCGACCACTTACGGCAGTACGACTGCATAACAAGCTATAGGCTGATACTGGAGCTCGCTTATGCACTACCCAACTCAAGAGCTATTGACATATCACCATTAAGGGAGTCACATCTGTCACTCTCGCGAGGCCTCACTGCCGGCCTTGCATGAAAACTACCAACCTAAATGGTGTATCATGGGCTCGTGGATCCGCTATGTGTCCAATTGTGAAGCAATGATGAAAACCTCGCGAACCGCGCCGGCCCGAAGTCACGGGCGACAGGGGTGCAGGTTCCTCTAGATGGCTGACGACTGCGCGCCAGCGGCCTCTGCTGCCGGCGAGGAGGATCCTTCCGCCATCGTGGAGTAAACCCCCCCGGTCATTCCTCCATCTTCTCTTGCCTTTTCCTCCCCTGCCCGTCTGTTCGCTCCTTCACCCGTCTGCTCGTAAGATGACTGTGGACGTGCAGCTCAAGTCGGCGACTAGCCTGGACATCGGTAGGAGATTACCAGGCTGAATGCTGTCACATTTTCTATGGGACTCGTCAGAGTCATCTAAGAGTCGCTAACCCGCTTGTTCGCGTGATATTGCGGATGGCATATTGCCCTGAATACCGGTAGTTGTCCGCACAAGGCCGTTCTAAGCCAAGCTCCTGCTGATGTCTCACAGTCGGGCCTATGTCGCCCCCCCGGGTTTATAAGCTCATGCCCAGCCGACTGTATGTGGCTCACTGTGGGAAGCTGCGCTCTGAGTGGGCCATTCTGGTTGCTAGAACCTCTTCTGCCGACGAAATGCCAATGGCTTAGTTGCAAATCCAAGACTGGCGGATCGCCGGCACTGCGTAGGGTTCGCCAGAGGGAGGACGACCCTACGCCTGGAGATTCTGGAGGTGGTAGGAAGCAGGGGGTATGGTTAGCACCACTCGGGTGCTGCTCCCTCTACAATTCAATATGGAGCTCGGTGCTCAACTTCTGATTTTCTACCCACTCGGGTGAGTCGAGCGATAGACGGGGGGGACTTGGGATTGACTGATAATCGACGGCGGGATAATTAGGACCTCTCTACATGCCTGGCTCCTGCTCTTCGCATCCTAGCGATAAATTTCGAATATCTGACCTCTCTGCGATTGCGCGGAGAATTTTCTGGCCAATTGGTGACGTTCGGCACCAGGTGCGAACTGCTGCACTTTCAACCTCGTCTCCTTTATGCCATACCTCAAATCTGCAGCCTTCGCCCTAACGCTTCCCACCCTTCTGTGATCCCAGGTCTCGCAGCGGGCCGGAACTTCGCCAATGCTACAGGCCGAAAGGACGCCGTCCTGGCCTAGACCAAGCGCGTGGAGGATTCTTGGCAATCAATCTTGGTGAAATTTTTTCTCTCTTAGGCTACCTTGTGACCCCTGGCGTGCGTTCCGTGGTATCGACACAGGATCTGCCTAAACATTGTTTTCTGTGGCCCCTCGTTGCCCCCCTTAGGTGTATGCCTTAGCTACGTGGTTTGGGGTTTTCAAGTGTTTGAGTTCTGAATAGGGCTAAGGATTTTTAGTTAAGTGGTATAGAGGACCGATCCGGTTAGAATCGGTTGGGCTTGTGCATCGAATTATTGATGGTAATACATTGCTTCAGCAAGAGTGCGAGGAATGTTAATCTACACGTTAACCGGCTGCCCGATCAGGGTGACAAGACTCTATACGAGTTGTTCTTGGGGTTCTACCTGATGTAAATCGTGTATTGGCTGTTCGGGTGCCCATGCTATGTTTTTACTTAGTGAATGGGAAGAAGCGCAATAAGCTTGACGAAAGGGCGTTAGTCTTGAGTAGACTGGTTGGGTATTCTCTGGTGAGTAAGGGTTAGTTTGTTTGGTTCCGAAGTTGCGGCCAGGTTGTAGAGAGTCGTGATGTGCTCTTATATGAACAGTTTTTAGCGTATAACTGTTATCCCTGGGCTCTTTCCTATGATGATCTCAGTAACAAGTTTTCTTGGCACCCCTGCCGCTTCATCGGTAAAGGGCTTGATACTACT
The DNA here is from genome assembly GCA_022414725.1 of Microglena sp. YARC. Lineage (NCBI taxonomy): Eukaryota > Viridiplantae > Chlorophyta > Chlorophyceae > Chlamydomonadales > Chlamydomonadaceae > Microglena > Microglena sp. YARC. The sequence goes on from JAJSRW010000746.1 coordinate 21,750, forward strand.
GACAATGTCCCTGGGCCGCTTTTAACCAACCCCGCTTGTTGACGCTTTACTGTCATGGGATGACGATGCTCCCATGGCCAGGTAATGATGGTGCTGTTCGCGTGCGGCGGCTATGGGCCAGGGGGATTCTGGATGTTCCTTCAAGCTCTAATTATTCGAATCTCAGGGGTCGCCGGGCCTTCCTCTGCGCCACGTTTCGTTGGTGAAGTCGTAAGATTAGGACAGCCCTGGTCATAGTGGAACCTTAGTACAGGTCCAGCTGCCCACTAGTCGCCACCCCCCGTCCACCTATAATCGGGATAGCTCGCGCGGAGTTAAGCTTGACAATTCACCCCCTGCACTATGACTCGTGTTTATACCGGAACCAGGCATTTCAGACGATGGGCCGTCACACGATGATGTGAGGTGATTGACCTTCGAACACTGGTCGCCGGGTCAGATACTGAGCGTATGGCTGGGGTGCTTCAAACAGTGTAAACCCAGGCTTCGACTGATTTTAGAGGCAAAGGAGGCCGGGCCTTGTTCAAACCCGCATGACTGCTGCGCTAGGGGGCTTTATTACCGTTACTGCTAGATACTGCTGATATCCCCGCTGCCCATGTACAAGTACACTGCTGTACGTGGGGGGCTTTTATTTCTACTCTACTGAACTCTTCTATAAAGTGCAATGGTTACCTACGCACCCTGACAGAGATCTCTGGCTGCAGGCTATGAAGGATGAGATGGCCTCCCTCCATGCTCATGGCACTTGGGTCTCACTCCACAGCCTCCTAGGCAGAGGATTCTATCTGGCAGATGGTTATGTTGTCAAGAAACACTGGGGCTGAATGGTTCCTCTTTAGTTTTATAAGCTCGATTTTGTATTCGTGGGTTTCTGCACGTCCTAGGGCTGGACTAACCCATGATGTATATATGCCCCCGTCTCCTCTAAAGCGGAGTCTTTCGGTGTGGCGCACATGCTGCCATGACTCAATAGGAAGATGTTTGTGAGGCACTGGAACATCAAGACTGCATTATTTGAAATGCCACGCTGTGGGAAAAAAAACTCTGTTTCTGAGGAAAAACCTGTTCTGTTACCACGCTAAGGGCTTTTCATGAACCTTGTCGCTGACAATGTTCCCTTGTGTGCAAGCTGATTAAATCTCTTTCACTGGTTTGAAGCAGGCACCCAGGGCTTGGGGAGCAAAGATGTAAAGCCAAGGTTTCTTGGTTATTAGACCTATCAGGTTGTTTACCATGTAGCAAACTGAACTGCTCTGTATTTCAGGAGGGATTCTACTGGTGGGTGGAGCTATGTTCCTGACCTATGTCGGATGACTTCATCCGTGCTTTTAGTGAGCTGCATAGGTATGCTTTGCTGATCGAGGCTATGGAAGCAGCTGGGTGGGAAGTACAAGGAAATGGTGTTAATCCTGACCAGTTACCTTTCATTGGACATGAACTTGTACACTTGATTCTGACGGCAGGTGGTGTTAAGAAATGAGCAAGCCACAAGAGCTTCGAACATACCTAACATCTGCTCTCGAGCTGTGGACGCAGTTTGGTCTCACTGCATGCCACAACCAAGTTTTCAAGTTCCCATGGCCAAGTGCACTGTCACGTTATGAAATCCTCCTACGAGAGAACACTCTAGCCCTTCGTATTAAAGCCAGATACCCCATTCTCTGTCTCTTGTAGAGACCAGAATTCGCCTTGGTAAAATACCTGGCTACCATGCACAGAGGCCTGATATAATACGTGTGCTGTGAGCTACCTGTCCGAGGATTTTCGCTAGACTACAAACTACAACGCCACCCCTGTGGGGCTAACAGCCAAGCGCTTTTTTTTTTTATTTGTGAGTAGAGAAAATTCCCATCATGGGATATCATTACACATCACACCATGGAGTTCTTTCGTCGTATTATACTGTCTTTAGGAGGTGACTCATCCTCTGTGGGCATGATGTAATTGGGTCTTAGACAGCCGATGGAGTCTACAGACTGCTATCCTAGTGCTTGGCTGGAGGCTGCTTGTGAACATGGATGAAGCAACGGCACCCAGCTGTTGCTGTTAGCTCCAGTGAGGCTGAGTAATCAGGCCCTGTCTCAAGACTGCCCGGGAGGTGCAATGGTTTGAAAAATTTGAGAAATTGAATCTAGGGCGCCTTTTGTTGAACCAGAGAAATCGACACATGTCTCGAAATGGAAGAGAACAACCTTGGGGATACCGTGCAAGCATCAAGAGAGCTGAATGTAACTGTACGAGGACTGGCTCCGTCAGACAACTAAACAACGCACAGCTTGATGTATGTATGCATCCTACACTATATGCACAAGGAGCTGAGTGGAGGGAGGCCAGATGGATGTTGCATATGTAACACATACAGAGGGAGAACAACTGACTGCACTAGACCACCTATCACCCAAGCACTCTTAGAATCTTATGGGTGAGTATTCATGGAGGTTGTGCAAGCCTGACATGAATTTGGAAGTGACAAGGGATTTCTACCTTAAACCAATATAGAATTATTTTTGTTACATGTATTACATAGAATTTTGAGTTACAATACTCATCGGAGAATTATTTAAGGATGTACATATTTAGGTTATCTTGGTGTAACTTCTTTCAGAGTTTCCTTTAGTTTATCGATCTGAATTGGACATTAGGTATACTTTCCCGGATACGGGTTTTCTATACTCGGTTGTTACCACTCGACACTGTTGAAATATACTCTAGAATTGTCACTCTTATCATCTTCCACTTAGGGTCAAATTAATGGATTCTTAATGGCCTTGCTTTCAATAAACCATTGCTTGCATCCTTATGAGGTGTTCATTGAAAGTTTCTCTCGATTTTTCACTGATTAACGTATTTAATCGATGGAGTTCTTTGAATTTTTATTATAATTGGCTTGTATTTTTTTTCTGGATTTATTTTAATTGTAATGATATTACTTAGTCTTAAGTCACCAGTCGCCAATGGTGGACGCTACAGAATAAAGACCTGACTGATATAGTATGTCACCTGTGTGCTACATATAGTAGGAGTCATCAAAAGCATGTATTACCTAAAAGCGATATGACGAAGGACAGGTGCACGTCAAAACGCGCCCTTAATTATGAACTTGGTGATACTATGTACTCCCATAGAGCTGAATACTAATCGCTGCCATGAGCCAGCTTCCCGTGGGACTGAGTCTGCTATGAGATGACTCAGTGACAGCTTCTTTGTCACCATACGTTCTGAATCTCCCTTCTCATAACGGTCTGATCTGTACCTGTTAGTTCCTGAATCCTACCGTCTTCCTTTCAGCCACAGGTGCCCTTTATGGGTCCCTGTGTCTGTACGTTTCTTGCCTCCACGTGTTAGATTGTGCGGCGTCTGTTCGCCTGCTGTAAAATCTCACTAGAAATCAACACCCTCTAACCGGAGTGATTTCAAGCTTGATAGGTGTGTTAAGATCACCTCTCCCAGCACTCCTGACATTGATTGTGAAGCTGGTGGAGCAGTAATTGGTCTCACTGCTGCTACAAGCCCCAAGTTTCATTCCCATGGCCAAGTGTCTGGTACTGATACCCCGTGGGAAGAACCTCTGGCCTCTAATGAGCCAGTACCGTACATCTCTGTGTGGGCGGCATTTGCTATTAACCTGGCTACCTCAAACGGCCTGATATAATCTTGTTGCTGTGGAGCTACCTGTCCGTTTCTGCTCAACCCACTGCCCCCCTGTGGGCCTGCAGACATAGCGCTTTTTTTTTTTATTTGAGAGAAATTCCCAGTCTGGGCCTCACTTACACTCAACAGCCCTGGTTTCTCTTTACTGTCTTTAGTGACTCAATCCTTGCTGGATATAGGTCTGCAGGAGAATCTCAGACTGAAAGCTATGCGTGCCTGCTGGAGAGGCTGCCTTGTGAACTGGATGAGCAAAAGGTCAAACCCACTGGTTGGCTGTTAGCTTCCATGAGGCTGAGTATCAGGCCCTGTCTCACCCGACTGCCCGGAGGTGCAATGTTGAAAAATATTAGAGAATTGCATCTAGGGCTGCCTGTGACCTGGTCACCAAAATTCAGGGGAATAAACATACTTGGGGGTACTTGGAGCCTGGGACCCAATGACTTGTCAGGCTGCTCCTACGACAACAAACACATTGATGGTCCACTCATCAGCATTAACCAGGATGTGGAAGAGGCCAGAGTGGATGTTGCCTATGTTTAACAACTAAGGACAACTGTGCTGACCCCTTCACCAAGCCCCCTTGTCCAATGGTGTTCTGGCGTTTCATTCGGCCTATGTTTGGAATGAACTGCTTCTCCTTAAACCAATTTTTTTTTTTTGTTCATGTATTCTAGATTTTGGTTACCATGTATAATCTAGGAATTTTTGGTTATACTTTTAGGGTTTTTGGTTACATTTGAGTTCTTTAAGCCTCTCACTCATTGATTGAGCAGTTAGGTCCTTCCTGAATTTCCGCGGATATCGGGTTTTACTATACCAGTTGTTACCCGACTTTGATTATCCCTTAAGTATGTCCTCTTAATATCCACTTGGTCAAAGTTTTTTGGTTCTTTGCCATTGCTTCCATAGCCTTTGCCTTGCACCCTTTGGGTTTCATTGAAGTTTCATCTCGATTTTTTTTTCGGAGTTCTTGATTTTTTTTTTTTTTTTCTTTATTAATTTGTTACATATAGTTCTATGTCACCAGTGCCAATACGG
>JAJSRW010001032.1:0-2500 GCA_022414725.1 Microglena sp. YARC
GTGTGAGTCAGCCAATCATGTGCTTAAAGAGGACAGAAGCAGGTGGGATAGGAGGTCAACCAAAAATAAGACCAACGCCCTGCACTATCACCAATGCAGCACCAACACAGTACCAAACTTTCTCCTCCCCTTCCCTCTCAGATGGTGCATGATGCAAGCTTTGCACTTGAGCCTAGCGTCACAAGGCAAATAAGCACACACAATACAACATCTACACAACACCTAACCACACCTACACCCACATCCACACCAACCACAAGTACACACCCTTTTCCACCACCCACCCACCCCCGTAGATGCTATCTCAGAGCTCCGCAAGCTTGAGCACAGCTCACAAAAGCAAAATGGAGACAAGCACCGCACTGAACAGACAGGTGGAAGACTTCAAGCCCTCCCCGGTCCTACCCCGCCCCCCCACCCCCCCCCCCCCCCCCCCCCCCCCCCCCCCCCCCCCCCCCCCCCCCCCCTCCCCCTTCTCCCCCCTAATCACCACCACCACCATGACCACACCCCCCCCACCATACCACCCACACACCATTCCTTGCAATGCTAGCTGCAGAGCTCGCAAGCTTGAGGACAGCGTCACAAAGCAATGGGACAAAGCACGCCTACAGGACAGGGAAGACTATCACAGGCCCCCCCCGCCCCCCCCCCCCCCCCCCCCCCCCCCCCCCCCCCCCCCCCCCCCCCCCCCCCCCCCCCCCATCCCCCTCCCCCCCCAATCCCACCACCACCATGACCACACCACATCCAACCCTTTACCACCACCCACCATCCCTTGAACGGCTGATGCTGCAGAGCTCACGCAAAGCTTGAGGCCACAGGCCACAGCAATAGAGTCAAAGCACGCACTGACAGGACAGTGGAAGATGACAGCCCCCCCCCCACCACCACCAACCGAGACCATCTCACACGCACCCTTTTCCACCCACCCACCCCACCCTTCCTTTCAGATGGCGTATGCTGCATAGCTCCGCAAGCTTTTGAGGCACAGCGTCACAGGCTATAGAGAGCAAAGCACGTACTACAGGAAATGGAGACTTGAAGCCCCCCCAGCCACACCACCATGACCACACACACCCACCCTTTCCGCCCACCCACCCACACTTCCCATGCAAATGCTGATGCTGCACGAGCTCCGCTAAGCTTGAGCACAGCTCACAAGGCAAATAGAGACAAAGCACGCACTGATAGGCAGCTGGGAAGACTGAAGCCCCCCCCCCAACCCCCACCACCATGACCCCCCCCCCCCCACCCTTTGCCACCCACCCACCTCACCCTTCCCTTGCAGATGGCTTGATTGCTGCAGAGCTCCCAAAGAAGCTTGAGGCACAGCGTCACAAAGCAATAGAGCAGAGCCGCAGACTACAGACAGCTGGAAAACTTGAAAGACCCCCCCCCAACCCCCACCACCTTGACCCCCCCCCCCCACACCCTTTCCACCCCACCCACCCACCCTTCCCTTGCAGTGGCTGATGTGCAGAGCTCCCAATCTTGAGCACAAGCGTCTTATATACAGCAATAGAGGACAAAGCATTGCACTTGACAGGACAGCTGGATACTTCAACTCCCCCCGCCCCCCCCCCCCCCCCCCCCTTCCCCTCGCCCCCCCATACACCACACCACCGATGACCACCCCCCCACCACCCTTCCCACCCACCACAATTCCCTTTGCACGCGATGGTCTTGATGTTGCCAGAAGCTCTCGCATAGCTTTAGAGCACAGCGTCACAAGGCACGTCATAGGAGACACAAAGCACGCTCACTGACTTAGGACAGGTGCGGAAATAGACCTTCTAAGGATCCGAATCTCGCTTTCTGAGAGGCGGGATCAACGAGAGGAGGGAGTGCGTGCTCAAGCACCCGTGCGCTGGAGGGGAGGAGGAGATGAGACAGAAGGACAGCAGCCAGGTGTGTGTGTGTGTGAAGGGGAGGGCGGGGGGGGGGGGGATGATATACGGAGGGAGCTGTTGTTTGTCTGTGTGTGTTTGTCTGTGTGTGTTGGGGGAGGAGGGGGGGGGGAGGGGGGGGGGAGTTAGCAGTGATTAGATAGAGGCAGAAGGAAGCAGCCAGGTGTGGGGGAAACTGGGGGGGGGGGAGGTAGGGATAGGGGGGGGGTAGATAGAGGTGGACAACCAGAGAGAGGAGTGCTGCTTAAAGCAATGTTCGCCCTCGAGAGAGAGGAGGAGATGAGGACAGAATGAAGCAGCTAGGTGTGTGGGATATAAGGGGGGTTATGGTGTGTGGCGTGGAGTGGGTGTGGGGGGGAAGGTGAGGGTGGGGGGTGGTGTGGCTATAATGGGGGTGGGGTGCTGGCCCGGTGGGGAGGTGGGTTGGTGGGTGAGGGGGGGGGCTGGAGGGGGCTAGATATAGGTGGACAATAAGAGGGAGGGTGTGCTTTCTGAAGCAGCATGCGCTTGAGGAGGAGGGAGGGGCGATGAGACAGAGGGAAGCAGCCAGGTGAGTGGGATATAGCGGGGGAGGGAAATGTGTGTGGGGG
>JAJSRW010001032.1:7500-29826 GCA_022414725.1 Microglena sp. YARC
CAGAAAGAAGGCAGAAGTGATAGCTGAGCGTGAAAGGCGAGAGGCGGAGAAACGTGCCATGAAGGAAGCTGACCAGAAGCGCCTTGCAGACAGGCTGGAAACCAATTTCAAATCTAAAATGGATATTGAAGACAAGCGATTAGCTCGTGACTTACTAGTGGTGAGTCCTGTACTGCTATTTTGTACTGCTGGCCTTGTATGGATCTTGAGGACAAGCAATTAGCTCGTGACTTACTAGTGGTGAGTCCTGTACTGCTCTTTTGTACTGCTGGCCTCGTATGGATCTTGAGGACAACAGTGGAACCCTGAATTTCTAGTGGTGATTCCTGTACATTTGTACTGCTGGCCTTTTATGGGCTGTGAGTACAAGCGATTGAACCCTGAATTGCAACTGGTGATTCCTGTACCTCTGTACTGCTGGCCTCGCATGGGCTTTCAGGATAAGCGATTGAACCCTGAATTGCAAATTGTGAGTCCTTTCTTCCCACTGTTTCTTTGTTCACTACACTGCACTACACTACACTACACTACACTTCACTACACTACAAACCTAGAAAATAAAAGACACTAATCCTCCCTCACCCTCCCCCCTCACCCCATGTATGCCCAACAACATTCGAACATATATTCAACAACAAACACATGCACACCCACACACACAATTTAAAGGTGCAAATCAAAATTGCAAAAACAATTTCCGTGCTCTTTCCCCTGCCCCCCTCCCCCTCTGTCCCAGGCTGAGCAGAAGAGTCTTGCTGCTGAGGTGGCAAGGCAAGCCTACTTGAAGGAGACCATAGCTGGCATGGATGTGTTCAAAAACGTAAAAATACAAATGAAAATCCCAAGTAAAAAAATCCCAAGTAAAAAACTAATCGAAATCCCTCCCCCTGCCCCCTCCCCCCTGCCCCAGGCTGAGCAGAAGAGTCTTGCTGACAAGGCAGCAAAGCAAGCCTTTTTGAAGGAAACCATAGCTGGCATGGATGTGTTCAACACGCAGCAATTGAAGCAAAAACTTACGACAAACAAAACAATTTCCATGCTCCCTCCCCCTGCCCCCTCCTCTCCTGTCACAGGCTGAGCAGAAGAGTCTTGCTGACGAGGCAGCAAGGCAAGCCTTCTTGAAGGATACCATAGCTGGCATGGATGTGTTCAACAAGCAGCAGTTGAAGCAAAAGCAAACAGCAAAGACGAAACAGATGGAAGAAGAGAAGGAGGTTATGAAAGAGTGGACCATCCGAACACAGCAACTCAAGGCAGAGGTAAGCTTGCTGTCTACCTGTGCCTGGGCCTGGGTCTGGGGGGTTGTAGTATGCCATTGTGTGTAGGTCACAGTCCAGGGGTAGCCCAATAGGGTATGGGTCTGGGTCTGGGGGGTTGGAGTATGCTACCCCAGCTACCGGCTAGCTACTGGTGCCACAAAGCAGTGCTACCATCCGAATACAGCAACTCAAGGCAGAGGTAAGCTTGATGTCTACCTATGTCTGGGTCTGGGTCTGCAGCTGGTATATGGGGGGGCCTGGAGGGTTGGTGTACGTTATCAAAGACAAAACAGGTGGAAGAAGAGAAGTCAGAGTGGACCATCCACACACAGCAACTCAAGGCAGAGTTAAGCTTGCTGTCTACCTGTGTCTGTGTCTGTGTCTGGGGCTGGGGCTGGTATATATGAGGGCCTGGAGGGTTGGTGCACATTTTCAAAGACAAAACAGATGGAAGAAGAGAAGTTGGAGTGGACCATCCACACACAGCAACTCAAAGCAGAGTTAAGCTTTCTGTCTACCTGTGTCTGGGGCTGGGGCTGGGGCTGGTATATATGAGGGCCTGGAGGGTTGGTGTACACTATCAAAGACAAAACAGATGGAAGAAGAAAAGTTGGAGTGGACCATCCACACACAGCAACTCAAGGCAGAGGTAAGCTTGCTGTCTACCTGTGTCTGGGTCTGGGTCTAGGTCTGAGGCTATTACATATGGGGGCCTGGAGAGTTGGTGTACACTATCAAAGACAAAACAGGTGGAAGAAGAGAAGTCGGAGTGGACCATCCGAACACAGCAACTCAAGGCGGAGGTAAGCTTGCTGTCTGCCTGTGTCTGGGCCTGGGTCTGAGGCTGGTATATAGGGGGGCCTTGAGGGTTGGAGTACGCTACCCCAGCTACAGGCTGGCTGCCGGAAGAGGAGAAGGAGGTTATGAAAGAGTGGACCTTCCTAACACAGCAACTGAAAGCCGAGGTAAGCTTGCTATCTGCCTGTGTCTGGGCCTGGGTCTGAGGCTGGTATACAGGGCCTAGGGGTGTGGGGTACATTTGTAAAGACAAAACAGGTGGAAGAGGAGAAGGAGGAGTGGACCATCCACACACAGCAGCTCAAGGCGAAGGGAAGCTTGCTGTGTGCCTGTGTCTGGGTCTGGGGGGTGGAGTATGCCAGTGTGAGTATGTCACAGTCCAGGGGTAGCCAAATAGGGTTTGAGTCTGGGTAACGATTACGCCTGGTGGGGCGTGGTGTTAAGGGAGCCCGTCGTACGCGGGTGGGGAGCAGACTCCTACCTCAACTGGACAAGCTACCATTGCGGTTGACGACGACCTGCAACGCCAAGAGCGACCGAAGGGGGAGTCGAACCCCCGACTCTTCTTCCTTAAGCGATCTGGTCTACCATTAGACCATTGTATACCACTGAAAGGGGCTCTGGGTCTGGGTATGGGTCTGGCCTGAACACAGCAGCTCAAGATGAAGGTAAGCTTGCTGTCTGCCTTGAGTAATAAAATTATCATTGTAGCACTAACTCAGGGCCCCCGTTGGTAAACGATTGTTTGGGGTTCATTTCATCCATGCTTTTTCTTTTTAGCCCTTCCTTTCACGGAGCCTACTTGGCCTACCCCTGGACTGTAACATACATACCTCCCAACACTGAACCACCGAAACCCTTGTCTCCACTCAGAATGTGAACAAAACCCACCACCACCACCTCTCATCCTGCGCCACCACCACCACCACCACTCAGCCTGCGCCACCACCACCACCACCACCACCACCACTATGTTCCACTCCCCAGGAGCAAACAGAGTTTGCGGAGGTGAAGCACCAAAACCATGGCTTAGCAGACTTCCAACCATGACGACACAGAGCACGCAAGGCACCCCAACTCTATTGGTCATTTCTTATTTCTTATTTCCTATTATTTATGGGGTTTTACTGCCTTCTGGCACCCCTTCCTCATGCCCCTCTCTTCCTCTGCTCCACCCCCGCTCACCCCCCTTACCCCAAACCCACTCCACCCCCAGTCACCCCCAGTCACCCCCACTTACCCCCACTTACCGCCAAACCCACCCCACCCCACCCCTACTCACCCCCTTACCCCCACTCACCCCCACTCACCCCCAAACCCACTCCCACTTACCCCCAAACCCACTCCACCCCTCAGGAGCAAGCCGAGGTTGCGGAGGTGAAGCACCGAAACCGTGGCGTGGCAGACTTCCAACTCCGACAAGCACAAATCCGAGCTCGCAAAGCAGCCCAAGCCAAAATCGACGAGCTGCAGGATGCTGCTCAAATCCAACTCACGATCAGGGAGCAGGAGGACATTTTCCAGCAGTACGCGGCTATATGTATTGCTGAGTATGAGGCACAGGGGAAGCCCACAGTGCCTATGCACATCCATTTGAACAGGAAAGAGACGATTGATAAAATGCGGTAGATTAAGGCCTTGGAATAGCACTTCAGCGGATTATTTGGATTTGAGTCAAGTAGTTCGTAGTTCGCTCCTCCATTTTTTCAGGCAAAATTTCTGCCAATTCTCAGAATTCTCGATTCTCAGGCCAGAATTGTCAGGCCATATGCAGACGTATCTCAAAGTAGGGCTCTATAGAAGGAGAAGAAGAAGAAGAAGAAGAAGATGAAGAAGGAGTGTCTCAAGGTTCTATATGTCGGGAACGATAGCAAGACAGCAGCTGTCGTCCTGAAGGAAGGGATCAGATTCAACTTTACTGGGGTATTTGCAGAGGGCCAAGGGCATGCCCCTGATAGGAAGAAAAACGTGTCTCAAGGTTCTATATGCCGTTTGCGTTTAATTGTCTGCAGAGTACAATGTATGTATGTTATGTATGTTATGTTCCAGTCCAGGGGTAGGCCAAAGAGGCTCAAGAGACTTGCCCAACCGTGATCGAAAGGAAAAAGGAAAAGGGCAATCGTTTTACTGACGAGGGCCCTGACTTCGCGGATTACAATACTTCCCCTCGTGCGATAGCCATGGAAGCCAGGGAGTGTGACAGGGTTCGAACTACGGCCGATTGTAGACATGTCAAGGGATCTCTAGGCGGGGTCCTCAAGCTTAGATTTATTTTTTATTTTGGATTGTTACATAGTTCGTCAGCCAAAGCTGGGCTGTTCGCCGTCTGCCAATTTCAAGTCCCCCTGTGCGATACCCACGGGAACCAGGGAAGGGAGCACAATAAGCGGATATGGCTTAGACACCTTAGCATCTTGGAACGTAGCCACTGTTTGTTTACAAGATGTTGTCATAGACAGGGTACTACAAAGCGCGCGCGGCAGCGCGGTTTTGCGCACGCTTTTTGAGCCCCACTGCGCGTTTCGCGCAGTTTTTCAACCCCCTGTGGGCGCAGCGTGCAGTTTTTGCGCTCTTTGCACTACAAAGCGCTGACCAATTTGACAGTTGTGCGCTTTAAGCGCTGACCAATTTGACAAAATGTAGTACCCTGGTCATAGATAGGCCGTAGTTGACCCAGGACAAGGATCAGTGTTGTGCTTACGCCCAAGTCCTTGGCAGTAGCAGTGGAATAATGTAGATACTCTTTGTTGGAGAGCACCATTCATTTAGTTAGCGGATCCTCAGGCTCCAGAATACAATTTGAGTTTATTAAACCATGCCGATGATGATAATGATAGATAGATGGACAGATAGATAACGCCCTCAGTTCTTGCCATATCCAGGTGATCTCCTACAACGGTATGGATTACGGAGTGCCCAAGAATGTTTTAAAAGGACTAAAAACTGAATAACTTAGTCCAATCTTAATATTTTTTGTTTTGGTTGCATGGTTGGAAAGGCCATGACCCCCCTTTCACTGCTGCCTGGGTGTCCGGAAGGGGTGCTCAGAAGTAAACAGCCACGTGGGCAGAAGTAACTAAACCACTATTGTTTGGGATTGGACTGCTCCCATCTCCTCGTCACTTGTACCCCAGGGTAACAGCTCCCAGGTCTGGATGTGGGAACCCTATATCTAGCTTGGGTGGTAGGGTGCTGGAATGAATGTGAGTGAGCTGTAAACTAGGGGTAGTGTTAGTTTTTAGTGTTTTACGACTTTTAAATCTGGGGGGAGTACAGGATCAGTTTTTTTTCTTTGCCACAGTTTTTTCATGTTAGGTGGGGCTAGCTGATTCTTTCGTGTGTTGCTTAGTTGTGCCTTACCACTTCCTGGTTGGTGGTGTCATTGTGTGTGACTAGTTATCAGCCTTAATACACTCCAGAGAGTGGACAGAGATGCTTGCAGCGGAACAGACGCGCCAATCTATACACGGAGACGAGAATAACTTTACAATGACTGGAGACCCATCAAGGGGCACCAGCTGAGGAAAGGGAGCAAGCCTGAACCCTAATCAAGGTACAGGCTAGACGGTGCGTGTCAGAAGAACACGGTGACGCATCTAACAGGAAGCTGTCACCGTGTCTATGGGCAGCTGACACAGTACAGACAGTAACACTGTCTGTACCGATAGTTCTAAGGGAGTACATAAGTAGTCACCAAGTCATAAAACAAGTGAGAGCACCGCTATTCATGCTGATACTCCACCTATGACGCAGGTGACATACAATACGCTGACAAATACTACTACTCCACCTATGGCACCAGGGACATAGAACTATATGTAACAGAATTTAAAAAACAAATCAAAGAACTCCGAAAAAACGAGAGAACTTCAAATGAAAACCAAAGGGTGAAAGGAAGGATTGAAACAAGGCAAAAAACCAAATTTTGCCAAGTGTGAAAAAGATGACAAACCAAATATCAAAGTTGGGTAAAAACGGTATAGAAAACCCGATCAGGGAATAGGAACCTAATGCCAATCAATGATAACCAAAGATACTGATGTAACCAGAAAAAAAAATCTCTAAGGAGAAGCGGTCATTCCAAACATTCGGACAAACCGCCAGAACACAGCAGGATCAAGGGGCTTGGTGAAGGGGGCAGCACAGTTGTCCTTAGTGTTAACATAGGCAACATCCAGTTGGCCATCCTCCACCAGCTCCTTGATGTAGTGATGAATAACATCAATGTGCTTGCTGCGAGGAAGCAGCTGCCAGTCATTGGCCCAACTCAGAGACCCTAAGTCGTCACCCTGAATGGTAACCAAGTGACAAGGCAGACCCAGATCCACCCTCAACTTCTTCAACCATTGCACCTCCCTGGCAGTCTGAGACAGGGCCTGATACTCTGCCTCACTAGAGCTAATGGCAACAGTGGGCTGCCTCTTGCTCATCCAGTTCACTAGGCTCCCCCCAGCAATCACAGCATAGCCAGTCTGAGACCTCCTGTCAGACCCATCATCAGCAAAGGATGAGTCACTAAAGACAGTAAAAGAGAACTCAGGGCTGTGGGTGTAAGTGAGTCCCAGGTGGGAATGTGACCTCAAGTACAAGAGCAAACGCTTAGCTGCCCCCCAGAGGGGGACGGTAGGGTGAGCAGAAAACCTGGACAGGTAGCTGACAGCAAAAGAAATATCAGGCCTGGTGCATGTAGCCAGGTATAGCAAAGCACCCACAAGAGATAGGTACTGGCTATTAGAGGTCAGGGGTTCTCCAGGAGGGTCAGTGACAGTGCACTTGGCCATGGGGGCAGAAAACTTGGGCTGGGCTGCAGCAGTGAGACCAAACTGCTCCACCAGATCAACAATGTAGGAGTGCTGGGAGAGGTTGATCTGAACACACCTGCCATCAGAGTCAAGTGTAACGTTCATGTCCAATGAGAGGAACTGAACCGGTACACCCATCTCCTTTACTTCCCAGCCAGCAGCCTCCATAGCCTTGATCAGCAAAGCATACAAAGCCAGCTCACTAAAAGCACAGATAAAATCATCAACATAGGTCAGGACATAGCTCCACCCACCAAAAGAATCCCTCCTAAAATACAGAGCAGGTTCTGCCTTGCACATAGTAAACCCATGTGCAACCAAAACCCGCTTGACATCCATACTCCAAGCCCTGGGCGCCTGCTTCAAACCATAAAGGGACTTGATCAGTTTGCACACAAGGGGAACACCGTTAGGACCAAGTACCTTGAAGCCCTCAGGCTGGTGGCAGTACAAGTCCAGTCCAGGTTCCAACTTAGCATTGAGAAATGCAGTCTTGATATCAAGCTGTCGAACAAACATTTTTTTATGAGTGATGGCAGCAAGAAGTACTCTCAGACCTGCTTTGGAGGAGACGGGGGCATATACATTATGAAAATCCAGCCCAGGACGCTGGAGAAAACCTCGTACCACAAAACGTGCTTTAAAGCGCACAGAACCATCAACCCCAACTTTCTTCACAAATAACCACCTGCCAGACAGGATCCTCTGCTTAGGAGGCTGAGGAGTGAGCGCCAAAGTACCATGGGCATGCAAGGACGCCATCTCATCCTTCATAGCAAGCAGCCACCGATCCCTGTCAGGGTTAGAAGGATGCATGGCAGCTTTATAAGTTAGTTCAGATGAGGTAGAAATATATGCCCCCACGTACAAGCAGTTTACTTGTACATGAGCAGCATGTGTATCAGCAATATCAGCAGTGTCAGGTAGTAAAGCCCCCAGTGCAGCACTACTGCCTGGTTGAACAGGGCCGGCATTCTTTGCCTCTAATTCAATGAAACCTGGGTCGACCGGAACACCCCAGCCATACGCAGTATCAGAGCCAGACCAGTGTTCAAGGTCATCACTCACGCTTGTCGTGACGGCTACATCGTCGCAATGCCTTGTCCGGTGTAAACCACCAGGGACGACAGGAGGCGAAGGGATCAACAACGCCTGCGAGCCATCCGAACAGGTGGACGGGGGGTGGCGACTATTAGACAGTGGACCTATGACAGGCTCCACTATGACCTGAGGCCGATCAAATCCTAGAGCTTCACCGACGGAACGTGGCGCAGAGGAGGGCCTGGCGACCCCCTGAGATTCAGGTAAATCGTTGCCTGAAGGAACATCAGAATCCCACTCGCCCACACACGCAATACAGCACCATCAGTCCCTGACCAGGGACGCAAAGTCATCCCATGACCAGGACAGCGGTCAACAATTGGGGTTGGTAAAGGGTCTAAGGCATTTCCTGCAGAATCAAGCATGTGTCCGTTGATGGCAGCAGGGATGCGAGATACATACCGGGACCCATCATAGGGGGATAGCCCAGGTATGCAGTTATAGCTGAACTGCTCATAGAAAAGTACATCACGACTCTCTACTACCTGGCGCAACTTAGGAACCCAAACAAAATAACCCTTACTCACCAGGGAATACCCAACCAGTCTACCAGATAACGCCCTTTCGTCCAGCTTGTTGCGTTTCTTCCCATTGACTAAGGTGACATAGCAAGAGCAACCAAACACACGCAACAACGACACATCAGGTAGAACCCCAAAGAACAACTCGTATGGAGTCTTGTCACCCTGATTGGGCAGCCGATTACGTAGTTAACAAGCACTGAGGAAGGCATAGGGCCAGAAAGACTTAGCTAGCTTAGACTCCAAGTGGATACTCCTAGCTATGTTCTGCAAGACCCCATTGTACCTCTCCACAGTTGCGTTCTGCTGAGCAGTGTATACCATCGATAATTCATGCACAGCACCAACCGATTTCAACCAATCCTCGAACCACTTCACTATAAATTCCTTAGCCCTGTCAGACCTCAGACATTTGAAGACAAACCCATGTAGCTGAGTCATCCATCTGAGGATGGTAGTTTGAACTGCTAAGGGAGCTTCATCCCTGGACCTCAAGCACAATACCTCAGCATAGCCAGAGTATTCGTCTGTGAGACACAGAATATAAAACTCCCCACGCAAGCCCCTAACATGAACTGGTCCCATGATGTCCAAGTGGAGGCGTTGCAGAGGTGCACGGATCTTAGTTTTGCTTTCTTTATGAAAAGGGATACGTTTTGCCTTAGCCTTCTGACAAGCATCACATGGGATCTTAGCCAGTTTCTTCACTTGATTGAGAGTGAGGGGTAAGTTGCGAACCAGACCATCCCTGACAAGCTTGTGCATGGCGTCATAGCCAGGGGGACCCAGCCGCCTATGCCACAGCCATTCAGGGGTGGTAGGGATAACAACTCCACCATCCTCATCAACATCAAGTGCAAAAACTGGGTAATGTTCAGCACTAAACAAACGGCCACGGGGGGTGTTACAAGGCCTACATGTAAACTTGTACACACCATCACTGGAGGCAGGGAAAGACCAGAGTACAGAAGAGCCCTGAGTGGCAGTACAACTAAGACTATCAAAAGAAATCTTGCAGTGATGAGCATGAGCCACAGCATTTACCGACAGGAGGTTCACTGGACAGTGGGGTATGTAGAGCACATTAGTTAGGGTGATTGATGTTGGTAACCAATCACTACATAACACAATGGATCCCTCACCCACTGACCGTTGAACCACCCCATCACCAAATCGAACCCCTGGCCCATCCTCAGAAGCATGATACACAGTGAACAAAGACAGATCACCTGTGATAGACATTCCAGCTCCAGAATCAACATGCCAGACACCCTCAGACAGGCTCGGGCTACATACGTTTGAACACTTCGAGGTGCAGGAGAAAAGGACAGAGCGCACCTCCTATTTCTTGGGCATAGCGAACTCATCAATCTGGGCCTGCAAGGAGGACAGCTGCCTTGGAGTAAGCGTACCTGGAAGGGCCAAGGCGATGGGCATGGGTGCAGTACGCGGTGCACCATCCTTGCCCCTTCGCAGATGCGGGTGCTTCGTCCAGCAGCGGTCCTCCGAGTGGCTCATCTTGTGGGGACATGGTCCCCAAGTGCAATCCAGGCGTCTCTTTGCAGAACCGGAACCCTGAGAACCAGATCCCTGGACGCTGGAATGCAGCATTGGCAGGAACCTGGGGAGTGTCCCGGGACCACCCAGGATGCCTGGAGTCCGACTTGGGGAGTGCTATGTTCAAGATATCTAAAGATCTATATTCTGCCAGACATGACCAGTACTCAACAGACTGCGAGTTGTACAGCATCGTGCCATACTTGATGCGCAGCGAGTCGAAGCGTGCCAGACGAATACCATTAACAATAATACCCATGGCGTGGCGCTGAGTCTGTGGAGACCCAGCACTGCGGAGGTCAGTGCAGAGACAGCGAACTTTGAGAAAGAAATCGTCAACTCGGTCAGTAGAGCTCATGACTGCACCAAGAAGCTCGTTTATCATGAGAGGGACACGAGAGGCAAGGGCATCAGACTGCCTCCTCCGGATATCTAACAAGATATCCCGAGGTTTAGCATAGTCCTGGTATACCTTGACCATGGCATCCGTCATGTTAGCGAGCATCTATCATGGATAAGACCATGAACTCCTGACGGTCCAGGGGCAGTGCACTGAAACCCAACAGTGCAGGATCTACACGAGACTCACCATGAGAGACTGAAGTTCCAGCAGCAGGAGCAGGGGTCAGGGGTGCCAAAGACTTACGAATCCCCAGAAAATACTCAGCCGCAAGACCAGCGTCATACGCGCGTTGGTCATCTACGTTCTTAATCTCAGACAGGGACCGCGCAACACTCACTACCAGCTCAAAATCAGGACGAACAGGATAGAGAGGGAGGGGCACTTTCACAAACTGGTAACCCTGTCTTTCATGATCTCTACGCCTCACACCACCAAAAGACACACCATTAGCAGGAGGGTAGTTGATCCCTGAAGTAACCGGTCTTAGAAAAGCCCGACACTTGAGACCTAGCTCAGAGAAGGCCATCACACGGCGATGAAGCAACTTGACACTCACATTAGCCATAGTAGCCTGCATATCCATCCTACTGTACAGAGTGCGGTTCAAGGATTCCGCTTCAGATTGAGCTTGGCGGATAAGACGGCAGTCCTGCAACTGCAGATCCGGAGGAGGTCCTCCAGTGAGCAGATGCTCCCAAGACTCGCATGACCGCGAAGTCAACACAGGAGGCGGAGGGCCAGGGGCAGGTGGCAGCTCCACCGGCGGAGGCGGAGGGGGCTCCTGCGAAGCGCCAGCAGCCACTCGAGAACGTAGACTGGGGACAGGATTGGCAGCAGCCTCTCGAGCACGCAGATGGTAGCCATGGAGAGCTCGCTCCGCAGGGTTGGTTCCAAGATTCGGCTGAGGACCCAAGGGACCAAGGGACGAAGAACTCTTCAGTAAAGACGGCTTGGCCACATCCGGTTGGACCGGTGGAAGAGGCACAAGCAAAGGCGCAGACGAATGCTCAGGCTCATACACAGGCAAAACGAGGGAAGTGTTGAATGCACGAGTAGCGGTTGTCGGAGTAACTCCACCGAAGTCGCCACTCGTTGCACTCTTCAAATCATCATCATCATCTTCATCCTCAGTATCGTCATCGCTGAAGCGGGCAGTAGGAGGCGAAGGCCCCGTTGCATACTGAATGATCTGTGTCTGTACACAACATAGATTCATCAGAACGTCCTCAACCGCAAAGTTGGAGTATGCCTGGGGGGGGGGGGGGGGGGTACTTCCACGATGGCAGAAGGATCCTCCTCTCCGGCAGCAGAGGCCGCTGGCGCGCAAACATCAAGCCAATCATAAGGAACCTTGACCTCCGGAGGAAGGACATGGTCGCAGTCATTGCTAATGATGACACTGCGGACCCCGCGCGACCAAGAAACACCATTTTGATCAGTGAGTTTCTCAAAGCCGGCGTGCGGCCCTCGCGGAAGTTGCATTGAAAAGCAGTGGTAGTAAATGAGGAACCCGTAACCTATCAGCCTTAATACACTCCAGAGAGTGGACAGAGATGCTTGCAGCGGAACAGACGCGCCAATCTATACACGGAGACGAGAATAACTTTACAATGACTGGAGACCCATCAAGGGGCACCAGCTGAGGAAAGGGAGCAAGCCTGAACCCTAATCAAGGTACAGGCTAGACGGTGCGTGTTAGAAGAACACGGTGACGCAGCTAACAGGAAGCTGTCACCGTGTCTATGGGCAGCTGACACAGTACAGACAGTAACACTGTCTGTACCGATAGTTCTAAGGGAGTACATAAGTAGTCACCAAGTCATAAAACAAGTGAGAGCACCGCTATTCATGCTGATACTAGTCAATAAGTGTGTGTGTGAGAGGGGGTAGGCGCTATAAAATCTGCAGGTCCAAACTCTTCAAATTTGTGGACCTCGGACCATAAAGGCCTTCCATAGAAACATACATTGGAACTGTATGGGTGGGTGAAACGAATCTTGCAGAACTATGAAAACATAATGTTTGGGGAACAACTTTTATGCCACATGCATGGCAATGTCGAAAGTTGAAGGGGCCCCCTAGCTAAAAGCAGGCTTCCATGTGTGTTCAACCAGATCCCTAAAAAACCAGCACACTACAAATATTTCCCGTTAGAGTGTGTGTGAATGCGTGTGTGTGTGTGTTGGGGGGGGGGGGGGGGGGGGGGGGGGGGGGGGGGGGGGGGGGGTCAGGGGTGAAAATGAGAATTTCGACAATTTTACTAGGCGACGACGGTTGTGCTGGGTGGAAAGGTGCGGGAAGCCGGGAACGCTCGCTGTGGGTGCAAATTTGAGGACCGACACCCCGGGGGGTGATGCATTAGGCCTTCCTGCAGGTCCTGCCAGCTGCTGTAGACTGGCGGTGCCCATTGTCGACTGGTGTCTTTGCTCCCTCCCGTAATCATCGCCTGCCCGCGCCTGCCTTTCTTCGGTTCTCTACTAGAATTTTTCGGTTCTCTACTAGAATTCAAAGTGCGCGTGTAGTACACGTCCAATTGGTTTCGGAGCCAGTTACTAACGCTAATTCTGGTTCGGCAAAAGTGAGAACCCAAAACGTAAGTCTAGCCAGGGACTGTCGGGAGGCTCCTCGAATTGGTGTCACGTTGGCCTTTGGCATACCAAGCCACCCGATATTTCACCCCATCAACCTCCTCGACACTCCAAGGGCTCCTCTTACGACAAGTTCTGTCGTCCCTATGCCCTCTCAGCAATCTAGTACAAACTTCTTTCCAATGTTGCTGCCCCTTCTCTACTTCTAGCGTACCCGATGTACAATCCTCAGAAGCTCTAAAACGCCATCATGGTACCGTAAACTTGCCGATGCTCATGAAAGAGCCACAGGGAAAGGCCAGTTCCGGCAATTCTCCGTTCGTCTGCGAGATCGAAGCCATCGCCTTTGCTACGAAGGACGCTGCCCCGTTTAAGGACGAGTACCTTCATTCGTTCGGCAAATGGATAGTGGACGGAGCGACGCCCAGGCCCTGGGAGGTCAGCAGAAAAAATAAAAGCATGTTTTTTGTCATAGTGGCGAGGATGTGCAAGCCCATTGGCGAAACGTACTTCTGGCGAAGTGCTTATGCGCTGTGGGGAGATGTGCTGGCGGACAGCGTGCATGCCAACTAGCGAAACATACTACTGGGCGAAGTGCTTCTGCGCCGTGCGGAAAAGTCTCCGCAGCAGCTTGTACAGCCTGACTGCCGCAAATTTAAAGCACACTGTTCGCTCTGTGCAGAGACATTCGCAGTGCAGGGCGAACTGCACTAGTCCATGAACACCACACACCTAGTGTCCTACTGTCTACCCCTCAGTACCTCACAGCCTGACTGCTTTCGCGCTGGACGTCATCATATTAGATAGACATGAAGATCTCGCTAGATTTGCGCATGTCAAGACACAATACACAATACAAAAATGCTGACGACCGACCACCCCCTAGGACAGCCTGCACCCTGTTTAGCTTGTTGAACAGGTGTATAGGGCGTTGTAACACCTGTCTATGTTCACAATTGGTTAAACATGTAGTTGTTGAACAGGTGTTTTACACCCTGAACACCTGTTTTTCAACCTGAACAGGCGCAGGCTGCCGTAGCGATCGAAGCGAGACAAACTTGTGTCCCCTGACTGACCTAGGCCTGTTGGTCAACGGCTATGGTATTATGATTAAGAACCGCACATCATGTGATGTTGGCCAAAGGCGAGTATGATATCATATGATATCATACAAATTGCGTCATATGATATTGTATATAAATGGTAACTTTAGTCTAGTCAGACTGTCGGCATCATATGATATCATATTGCCATTCCCTAGATATAGGATGTGAATGGTTGTTTTCCAAGTACCACCATAATTGCAGTACCAAAAAATGTGATGACATGATATCATGTTTGCCGTTCCCTTACTATGACCCCCCCCCCCCCCCCCCCCCCCCCCCCACACACACACACACACACAAACACACACACATCCCCTCCCCCCCCATCATCCCTATCCCCCCCTCCTCCCCCCAACTACCCATCACATATTTTATGTACTGCCCAAACTCCTCCTCCTTGGTCCTCTCCATTAAGAATGTTCAAAGCACCAGCACCACCAGCACCACACCACCAGCAACATCGTCCCACACACACTCACACGGCTCCCTTGTCCACTACAACTTAGAATGTTCAAAACCAGTTATGGAGAACGTCTCGATTCTTCCTAAAGAGGGTCCGTCCGTCCATCCACCTATCTTCCTATCCGCCCCCACACCACACCATCCGCCTGTACTCCTACCCCCCCCCCCTCCCCCCCCCGCCCCCCCCCCCCCCCCCACACACAACACTTCCCCCCCCCCCCCCCACACACACACACAGACATCCTACCCGCCACCCTCAACCACCCTCAACACCACCACACACACACACACACACTCCTGCAGCCACACCCACCCCACCACCACCAGTGCCACACCACCTCCTACCCGCACCCTCACCGCACCCCATCCACCTACCTCCATCCCCCCCCCACACCTCCTCCCAACCCCACCTCCTCCCCCCCAACCCCCAACCCCCCACCCCCACCTCTTGCCCTCCCCCACCCCCACCCCCACCCCCAACCCCACAGAATGTCCAAAACCAGTTTTTGGAGGTCTTCTCTCTTCTTCTTAAAGAAAGAGAATCCTGTCAGGAAGTTCTGCTGCCTCTTGGTCACCACCAAAATGTTTGACTGGTAAGGCAGACAATATATTCAATGTTGTTATTTTATTTTTTATTTTATTTTTTATTTTATTTTAATTGGTTTCTTGATTTATTATTGACTGATAAGGTAGACGATCGATTTTATTGTTTTATTTTTATTTATTGGTTATTGATTTATATTATTGAATGATAGGGTAGACGATCATTCAATGTTTTGTTTTTTATTATTGTTTATTTATTTATTCATTATTTTCCATCAGGAAGTTCTGCTGCCTATTGGTCATCACCAAAATGTTTGACTGGTAAGGCAGACGATCGATTCACTGTTGTAATTTTTATTTGTATTATTTTTATTGGGTTATTGATTTATTATTGGCTGGTAAGGCAGACGATCGATTTTATGCTTTTTTAAAGATTATTATTGAGTGATTTATTGACTGGTTTTTTTTATTGACTGGTTAGGCTGACAATCGATTCAATGTTGTTATTTTTTATTTTATTTTATTTTCATTGATTTCTTGATTTAATATTGACTGATAAGGTGCACGATGGATTCAATGTTATTATTATTATTATTTATTATTAGTAGTATTATTATTATTATTATTATTATTATTATTATTATTATTATTATGATTATGATTATTATGATTATTATGATTATTATTATGATTATTATGATTATTATGATTATGATTATGATGATGATGATTATTATTATGATTATTATGCTTTTATTATTTTATGTGTTATGTGGGGTGTTGGTGGTGTGTGATATGTTGATTGTGTGTGCTATGTGCGTGTTGGTGTTGGTGTTGGTGTGTGTTATGTGCGTGCTGTTATTTACGGAGTTAGTTCTCCCACCTGATTCTGTCATTCACCCACCTTGTCCCAGGCCCCCCCCTCGCCCCCCCCCAAAAAACTCCCCCCTCCCCCCCCTCGTCCCTGCTGCTCGTGCCTCTTGACCAACTGCACGACTCAATGCAATGGACTCAGGCAATGAAACGCCAGGCTGCAAACACACCATCCATCCTTCCTCCCCTTCTCATCCTCCCAGCCCCCTCTCCCCCCTCCTCCCCCCCACCCCACCCACACACACACACCACACACACACACACACACAAAAACCTCCCCTCCCTTCTCCCCCTGTCCCCCCAGTGTCCTTGTCCCATGCCCCCCCACCCCCCCGTGGTCCCCACCCACACACCACACACCACCACCACCACCACACACACACACACACACACACAAACAAATACCTCCCCCCTTCTCCCCTTCCCCCCCTGTCCCTGTCCCATGTCCATCCCCCCACCCCACACGGTTCATGCTGCTCGTTATCTTGACCAATTGCGTGACTCTAGCACTGGACTCCAACACGCCAGGCTGTGAGACACCCCTCCCATCCCTCTTCCCCCTTCGCATCCTCCCCGCCTCCGCCCCCTCCCCCGCACCGGCCCCCCCACCCACACTAACACACCACACAAAAACGCTCTTCCGCCTTCTCCCCCCCCCCCTCCTGTCCTGTCTCATGCCGCCCCCCCCCCCCCACCCACCCCCACCCCACCCACCCCACCCCACCCCACCCCACAAAACTCCTCCCCCCCTTCCCCCCCCAAGGTTCATGCTGCTCGTCATCTTGACCAACTGCGTAACTCTTGCTATGGACTCCAACAAGCCAGGCTAATGAGGAAACAGCTCAGGGACAGTCCCTGACAATTTCAAACTACGTGTTTGTCGCATCATTCTCTCTTGAAGCTGTGCTGAAGGTCGTCGCATATGGTTTCCTGCTGGCACCCAAGACCTACCTCCGGAATGGTGAGTAGAGATGGCACACCCTCACACCCCTCACCACACACACACACACTCCCACCCAACACACACAAATCCTGCTGGCACCCAAGACATACCTGCAAAATGGTGAGAAGAGATGGCACACACTCACACACTCACCACACACAGCCACACCACATCCTCCCCCCCCACACCTACCCACCACCCACCCACACCCACACCCACACACTCACCCACCCACACACCCACACACCCCAAAACACGCCCCCCACCCACACCCACACACACCCCACACATTTGTCGCCATCTTCTCTCTTTGAGAGCTGCGCTGAAGATCATCGCTTATGGGTTTTTGTTGGCTCTTAAAATATACCTGCAGAAACGATGCGGAGGGATGGCACACCTCGCCCCCCCCCCCCCCCCCCCCCCCCCCCCATAAAAACACACACACACAACACAAATCCTGCTGGCACCAAGCAAGACCTACCTGCGTAATGGTGCGTAGGGATGAGACTACCCTCACACACAACACCACACCACATCCTCCCCACCACCACCCACCCACCCACCCACCCACCACCACAACAACATCCTCCCCCCCCCCCCACATGTGAGACACACACCACACACACACCACACATCCTCGCCCCCCCCCCCCCACACACACACACACCACACACAACACACACACACATCCTCACCCTCCACACACACACACCACAATCACACACACACACACACACACACCACACCACATCCTCCCCCCCCCCCCCCCCCCCCCCCCCCCACACCACACACACACCACACCACACCACATCCTCCCCCCTCCCCCCCCGCCCCCCACCACACACACCACACACACCACAACCACATCCTCCCCACACACACCACACAAGGACACGACAATTTCAACTACGTGTTTGTTGCCATCTTCTCTCTTGAAGCTGTGCTGAAGATCGCGCCCGCATATGGTTTCCTGCTGGCATTCTAGAGCATGACCTGGCGGAATGGTGCGTAGGGATGAGACTCCCTCACACACATACGCACACACACACATACACACACATACACACACATACATCACACGCATACACACAATACATACACACACATACACACACATACAACATAAAAAAACACACATACACACATACACACACACACAAATCCTGCTGTCAACCAAAACATACCTGCGAAATGGTGTGTAGGGATGCTTTGTTGTGATCTTAGTTAGATTGTTCCACCCACCTCCCACCCACCTCCACCCACCTTCTACCCACCTTCCACCCACCTTCAACTCCCCTCCCCACCACCCTGCCTCAAGCAGGGTAAACTGTTTCTGGACTTGGTTGTCCTGGTCACCTGTGCGCATTCCACCCACCTTCCACCCACCCTTCCAACCACCTTCCACCCCACCTTCCCTCCCCTCCCGCGACTCTCACCTTCCACCCACCTCCACCCATCTTCCCCCTCCCCGCCCCGCCATCCTGCCTCACACAAGGTAAACTGTTTTGGGGGGAAAAAAACTTTTTGGTCGCCATAGTCACTGCCTTCCACCCACTTCCCTCCCCTCCCTCCCGCCACCCACCTTCCACCTACCTTCCCCCCTCCTCCCTCACCCACCTTCACCCCACCTTCCCCTCCCCTCCCGCCACCCACTTCCACCCACCTTCCCCCCTCCCCGCCACCCTTGTATCACTTCCACTACCTTCCCCTCCCTCCCCTCCACCCACCCTTCCACCCACCTTCCCCTCCCTCCCCGCCGACACGCTTTCCAACCCACCTTCAACTCCCTTCCCCGCCACCTTCCCCTTCCACCCTTCCCTCCCCCCATCCCCGCCACCCACCTTCCACCCACCTTCCCCCATCCCCTCCTCCGCCACCCACCTTCCACCCACCTTCACTCCCCTCCCCCGCCACCCACCTTCACCACCTTCCCCTCCCCTCACCCGCCACCCACCTTCCACCCACCTTCCCCTCCCCTCCCCACCACTCCACCGCTTTCCCTCCCCTCCCCTCCCCGCAAACCGCCACCTTCACCCATTCCCCACCTCCCTCCCCCATCCCCACGCATTCCACCCCACCTTCCAACCCACCCTTCCCCTTCCCCTCCCTCCCCGCCACCCACCTTGCCACCCACCTTCCACCCACGCTTCAACTCCCCTCACCACCGAGAGACCTGCCTCAAGCAGGGTAAACTGTTTTTTGACTTGGTTGTCCTGGTCACACGCATTCCACCCACCTTCCACCCACCTTCCACCCACCTTCCCTCCCTTCCCCGCCACCCCCTTCCACCCACCACTTCCAAGCACCCAATCCCTCCCCTCTCCCCTGCCAGCCCCGCCACCACTGCCTCACACAAGGTAACCTGTTTGGGACTTTGGTCGTCATAGTCACTGCCTTCCACTCACCTTCCCCTCCCCATCCAACGCACCGCATCACCTTCCACCCACCTTCCACCCACCTTCCCTCCCCTCCCCTCTCTCCAACCGTTCTGCCTTCGACACAAGGTAAAACCTTGTTTGGACTGTGGTCGTCTAGTCATGTCCACCCACCTTCCACCATCAGTGGGGATAGGAACGTTTTGTGCTTTATCTGCCTACTTCACCCGCATACCACCCCACTTACCACCCACCCTCCACCCACCTTCCCATCCACTCTTTCCAGAACCACCTTCATCCACATTTGAACCACCTCCCGATACGACCCAGGATGGAACGTTTTGAAACTTCATCGCTCCAAGTCACCACATACCCCACCTTCCACACACTTCCACACCTTCCACACACTCCACACCTTCACACACCTTCCACACACCAATCCACACAGCCCTCCCAACCACCTAACGATGGAAATGTTTTGGACGTTCATCGTCCCTAGTCACTTCATGAGAACCCAACCTTCCACCCACTTCAACCACCTTCAACCTCCTCCCGACGACCCATGATGGAACGTTTGACTTTCATCCGTCCATCACCGCATCAACCCACCTTCCATCCATCTTTTCACCCCACCTTCCACCACCTTCCACCCAGATGGACGTTTTGGACTTAATTGTCCTAGTCACACGCATACCAACCCATCTTCCATCCATCTTCCAACCACCTTCCACCCACCTTCCACCCACCTTCCAGCCTTCTTCCACCCCACCTTCACCCACCTTCTACCGCACCCAGGAATGGAACGTTTTGGACTTCATCGTCCTAGGTCACTGCCTACCATGGAGTTTTCACATAATGTGGCAGCGGGTCAACCGCTCAATTTGCGGTGGCCTGCCGGATCCCATACGCCCCCTACGTAGGCATCACCAAAAAATCGAGCAGCTCCGTTGTGGTGGTGCTAAGCTGTATCAAGTCTAATTTCCTATGATGTGGATTTGTCCATCCTCACGGCTTTTCTACCATCTCCCTTATTTTGGCATTGGTGTGTCTGCAGCGTAGCTGTTTCGGGGGACACTTGTGTTTAAAACACCGTGTTGGGTGGCGGCAAGGACATCTAACATATGCGTCTCACGTGATGGTGCTGATGATAATCATCGGTGAGGAGCTGCATTGGTGGTGGTGCGTGGGGTGGTGGTGGTGGTGATGGTGAGGGAGGGGAGAATTGGTCGTGGTGAGCAGGGGTTAGGGTTCAGAGTTTAGGGTTCTTGTGTCGTCAGTGTTATCGTGGGGACGCTTGTTAGGTATCCTGGGTGATGGGGGTGGACAGATGCCCTTGCGCTAAAGCAACCACGTGATGCTGAATGATTACATTCAGAGTGACAGGGTGATTTACGGGTTTAAAGGTTTATGTTGTGACTGCGGAGTAGTTCGTTGCAAGATGTTCTTCGGAGGCGTTGTAAGGGTTATTGTGTCCTGAAGCCTGTTTTGGGGGAACTGTTTAGAAAGTCCGTGTGGGGTGGCAGACCTCGTGTAGTGGCATCCAATCTGATGCTGAATGATAACATTCAAGAGTGAATGCAAGTGGGTAGATTTAAGGGGTTCTAGCGTGTATTTGAAATTTTCTGGGGTAGTGTGTCTGCAGATGTTTCGGGAGGTTTAAGGTTATTGTGTCGTGGTCTAGAGTCTGTTGTTTGGGGACACTGTTTTACCCGGTGTGCGTTCGGCATGACCTTGCGTATGCGATCCACTGAAGTGCTCGAAGAGACATAACATTCAGGTGAGTGGGAGGGGGGTTTAGGATTTCAGTTTAGGGTTCAGGGGTTTTAGGGTTATTGTGTTGGCTTCTGTTTTGCGGGGAAGCCTGTTTGAAGCGAGTGTGGGGTGGCAGACCTGCGTATAAGCATCCATCACTGATTGGCCTGGGATGATAAACATATCAGTGAGGAGGGGTTTAGGTCCAGGGGTGTCAGGGTTTAGGGTTGTTTTTTGTCTGCACGTCTGTTTCGGGGAAGCTGTTTCCGGTACGTGTGGGGTGGTCAGACTTAACGTATGGGCTACCACTGATGCTGACTCGATACCTGATTCAACGTGAGTGGCTCCTATGAAGGGTGGGGTGGGATGGGAGTGGCGGATTTGGTTGGGGTAGCAGAGGGTTGAGGGTTGAGGGTTTCGTGTGTCTGAAATGTGTTTGGGGGAAGCTGTTTGACCGTGATTGGAGGTGGCAAGCTGTAACGGTTGCAATCCACTGTATTTGGGGCTGGGTGGATGGCGGATTTGTTGGGTGAGTGCGGTGGATGAAAAAAGGGTAAGTGGGGACATGGACAGTTCCTCACTGCTTTTTATAACCCGTCTCTATTTTTCTCACCCAGTGCCTAGCAGCAATGTTTCAGGCATCCACCAGAGCCCCACTCCCCCCATACCCCCGCCACCCTCCCCCCCATCTACCCAACAACCCGCCTCAGAAATCCTCCCCCCGACATCGCCCTCTTCTCCTGGCGGTGCAAGAACTTCTCATACCCTTGTCCTTTAGAATTGATGCCGATGCCGTATGTGCTGGCCCCATGAGCCGCCCTCTTCTCCCCCCCCCCAAATACACCCCCCGCACCTCCAACGACACGCGCCCCAGCCCCCCCCACCCACCCCTTTATCCCCCCAACAACACATGCACCATTACACACATCATCAACCCCCCTAACCCCCCAAGCCCCGCCCCCTATCCTTCTCTACAGCCTAGGAACAACAACCAATCCTCTCCTGCAACCGACTCCTGACCACCCCTCCCTCCTGTCTCCCCTGGAACAAAACCAATTCCCTACCCCTTGACCCCAAATATCGAATCCCCCTCATCAACCCCCCCATCCGCCCCAACCCCCCTCCTCCCTCTCTGCTGGTGCAGACGTCTCCTACCTTGTCCTTGAATCCGATGCCGATGAAGTACGTTGCCGGCCCCGCTCACCGTCCTCCACCTACATGGACCAACCAGTCCCCACGCCAC
>JAJSRW010001033.1:0-31106 GCA_022414725.1 Microglena sp. YARC
AGGGTTGTTCATTACGTAGAGCCCCATTTGAAGTTTTTCAGGAGGAACCCCCAGTTAGCAGTCCATCAAGGTTGTTTACGGGGACCCCCCAGGAAATGTCCACAGGTGTTGCTTTAACGAGGACCCCCCAGTAGTTGTCCATCCAGGGTTGTTTACTAGGACCCCCAAGTAGTGTCCATCAGGGGTTGTTTTACGAGAGACCCCCCAGTAGCTGCCCCACCAGGGTTGTTCATACGTAAGTTGCGCCATTTGAGTTGTTCGGAGGACCCCCAATAGTGTCTATCAGGTTGTTTACGGGCGACCCCCAGAAGTGTCCATCAGGGTGCTTGGAGAGGACCCCCCAGTAGTGTCCATCAGGGTTGTTTACGAGGAAACCCCCAGTAGTGCCCATCAGGGTTGTTTACGAGGGAACCCCCCCAATTAGTGTTCCATCAGGGGCTTGTTCCAGGAGGACCCCCCTCAGTAGTGTTTATCAGGGGTGTTACGAGGACCCCCTAGTAGTGTTCCATCAGGGTTGGTTACGAGGACCCCCAGTAGTGTCCATCAGGGTCTTGGGAGGATCCGCCCAGTAGGGTCCATCAAGGTTGTTTTACGAGGGACCCCCAGTAGGCCCACCAGGGTTGTTCAATTACGTAGTGCTTTATTTGAGTTTGCTTCAGGAAAAGAGGACCCCCCAGTTAGTGTCCATCAGGAGTTGTTACGATGGGACCCCCAGTCGTTGTCCATCAGGGTTGTTTACTGAGACCCCCCAGTAGTTCCATCAGGGTTGGTTTTACGAGACCCCCCAGGAGTGTCCATCAGGTGCTTGGGGAGGACCCCCAGTAGCGGTTCCATCAGTTGTTGTTTTACGAGGCTCCCCCGTAGTGTCTATCAGGGCGATTGTTTACGAGGACCCCCCCCGTAGTGTCCATCAGGGGTGTGTTCAGGATTGACCCACCCCCAGTAGTGTATCAGGTGTTGTTTACGGAGTCCCCCCAGAAGTGTTCCATTCAAGGGTTGTTTACGAGGGACCCCCAGTAGTGTCCATCAGGTTGTTACTTAGGACCCCCCAGTAGTGTCCAGATCAGGGTTGTTTACGAGGACCCCCAGTAGTGTCCATCAGTGGTGTTACTAGGACCCCCCAGGAGTGTCCATCAGGGTGTTGTACGGGAGGACCCCCAGTAGTGTCCATCAGGGTTGTTACTAGGACCCCCTAGTAAGTGTCCATCATGGGTGTTTACGGAGACCCCCCAGTAGTGCCACCAGGGTATTTGTCATACGTTTTGCCCATTTTTGAGTTGTTTCAGGAGGAAGCCAACCAATAGTGTCTATCAGGGTTGTTTACGAGGACCCCCCAGTAGTGTCCATGTCAGGGTTGTTTGCGGGAGGACCCCCCAGTAAAGTGCCCATCAGGGTTGTTTACGAGGACCCCCCAGGAGTGTCCATCAGGGTTGCTTGGAGGACCCCCAGTAGCGTCCATCAGGGGTTTGTTTACGAGGACCCCCAGAGTGTCCATCAGAGTGTTTACGAGGACCCCCACCAGTAGTGTCCATCAGGGTTGTTTCAGGAGGACCCCAGTAGAATTTATCAGGGTTGTTTTACGAGACCCTCCCAGTATAGTCCATCAGGGTTTTTCTACGAGGACCCCCCCAGAAGTGTCCATCAGGGGTTGTTTACGAAGACCCCCCCAGTAGTGTCCATTCAGGGTCTGTTTACTAGGACCCCCCAGATAGTGTCCATCAGGGTTGTGTACGAGACCCCCCAGTAGCATCCATCAGGGTGTTTACGAGGACCCCCCCAGTAGTGTCCATCAGGGTTGTTTACGAGGACCCAATATGTCCATCAGGTTGTTCAGGAGGGACCCCCCAGAAGTGTCCATCGGGTTGTTACGAGGACCCCCAGGAAGCCGAAAGTGCCATTCAGGGTTGTTTCCGAGGAACCCCCCAGTAGTGTCCTCAGGTTGTTTACTAGGACCCCCCAGTAGCTGTCCATTCAGGGTTTTGTTTACGAGGACCCCCCAGTAGTGTCCATCAGGGTTGTTTACTAGAGGGACCCCCCAGGAGTGTTCCATCAGGGTTGTTACGAGGACCCCCGAGTAGTGTCCATCAAGGTTGTTTACTAGGACCCCCATAGTGTCCATCCCAGGGTTGTTTACCGAGGACACCCCCAGGTAGTGCCCACCAGGCGTTTGTTCATACGTTTTTGCCCATTTTGAGTTGTTCAGGAGGACCCCCCAATAGTGTCTATCAGGGTTGTTTACGAGGACCCCCAGAATAGTGTCCTTCAGGGTTGCTTGGAGGACCCCCAAGTAGTGCCCAATCAGGGTGTTACGAGGACCCCCCCAGTAGTGTCCATTCAGGGTTGCTTGAGGAACCCCCCCAGTAGCGTCCATCAGGCGTTGTTTACGAGGACCCCCCAGTAGTGCCTCCATCCAAGGTTGTTTACGAGGACCCCCCCAGTAGTGTCCATCAGGGTTGTTCAGGAGGACCCCCCAGTAGAATTTATCAGGGTTGTTTACGAGGACCCCCAGTTAGTGTCCCATCAGGGTTTTTTACGAGGACCCCCCCAGAAGTGTCCTCATTGGTTGTATTGAGGACCCCCCAAAGGTTAGTGTCCCATCAGGGTTGTTTACTAGGGACCCCACCAGTAGTGTCCATCAGGGTTGTGTACGAGGACCCCCCAGTAGTTCTCACCCAGGTTTTCATAACGTAGTGCCCATTTGAGTTGTTCAGGGAGGACCCCCCAACATGTCTATCAGGGTTGTTTACGAGGGACCCCAGAAGTGTCCATTTCAAGGTGTTACTAGGACCCCCCAGTAGTGGTTCCCATCTAGGAGTTGTTTTTACGAGGACCACCCGTGTGCCCATCAGGTTGTTACGAGGACCCCCAGGATTCTATCACGGTATGGAGCTTGGGAGGGACCCCCACAGTAGCGCTCCATCAGGTTTGTTTACGAGGACCCACCAGTAGTGTCCATCAGGTTGTTTACTGAGGACCCCCGTATAGTCCATCAGGTTGTTTTACGGAGAACCCCCGGTGTTTATCAGGGTTATTTACGAGACCCCCCAGTAGTGTTCATCAGGGTTGTTTTACGAGGGGACCCCCCCAGTAAGGTGGTCCTTCAGGGCTGTACTGTGGGAGGACCCCCAACTAGTAGCGTCCATCGAGGGTTGTTTTACGAGGAACCACAGTGTGTCCCATCAAGGGTTGGTTACAGAGAGGGACCCCCCAGTAGATTTCAGGGTGTATTAGAAGGCCCACCCCGAGTAGATTCCATTCAGGTTGTTTCGGAGACCCCAGTAGTTGTCCATCAGGGTTTTTTTAACGAGGTACCCCCCCAAGAAGTATGTCCATCAGGGTTGTTGACGAGGACCCCCTGAGTAGTGTCCATCAGTTGTTTACTAGGCCCCAGTTAGTGTTATCAGGGTTGTGTACGAGGACCCCCCATAGTGTGCACCAGGGGGTTGGTTCATACGTGTGCCCATTTTGAGTTGTTCAGGAGACCCCCAACAGTGTCTATCAGGATTGTTTACGAGGACCCCAGAAGTGTCCATCAAGCGTTGTTTACTAGACCCCCCAGTAGTGCGTCATCAGGGGGTTGTTTACGAGACCCCCCAGTTAGTGCCCATCAGGGTTTGTTTACGAGGACCCCCCAGGAGTGTCTATTCAAGGTTGCTTGGGAGGACCCAGTAGCGTCCATCAGGGTTGTTTAGAGGACCCCAGTAGTGTCCATCAGGGGTTGTTTACGAGGACCCCCCAGTAGTGTCATCAGGGTTGTTTACGAGGACCCCCAGTAGTGTCCATCAGGGTTGTTTTACTAGGACCCCCCAGTAGTGTCTATCAGGTTGTGTACGAGGACCCCCCAGTAGTGCTCACCAGGTTGTTCATACGTAGTGCCTTTGAGTTGTTCAGGAGGACCCCCAACAGTGTCTATCAGGGTTAGTTTACGAGGACCCGCAGAAGTGTCCATCAAGGTTGTTTACTAGACCCCCCAGTAGTGTCCATCAGGGTTGTTTACGAGGACCCCCCAGTAGTGCCCATCAGGGTTGTTTACGAGGACCCCCCAGGAGTGTCTATCAAGGTTGCTTGGGAGGACCCCCCAGTAGCGTCCATCAGGTTGTTTACGAGGACCCCAGTAGTGTCCATCAGGGTTGTTTACGAGGACCCCAGTAGTGTCCATCAGGGTTGTTTGTACGGGAACGCCCAGTTAGTGTTTATTAGGTTGTTTAACGAGGACCCCCCAGGTAGTGTTCATCAGGGTTTTTTACGAGACCCCCCCCATAGTGTCCATCAGGGTTGCTTGGGAGGACCCCCCAGTAGCGTCCATCAGGGGGTTGTTTACGAGGACCCCCCAGTAGTGTCATCAGGGTTGTCATAACTAGCGCCCATTAGTGTTCAGGAGGACCCCCCAGTGTCCATCCGGGTGTTACGAGGACCCACAGAATTGTCCCATCAGGGTTGTTTACGAGGACCCCAGTAGTGGTTGTCCATCAGGACTAGACCCCAGTAGTGTCATCAGGGTTGTTTTCGAACCCCCCCCAGTTGTCCCACCAGGTTGTTAAACGAGGACCCCAACCCCCCCAGTAGTGTCCATCAGGGTTGTTTACTAGACCCCCCATAGTGTCCATCATGGTTGATTAGAGGACCCCTATGTAGTGCCCACCAGGGTGTTTCATACGTTGCCCATGGTTTTCAGGAGGACCCCCCGGAATAGTGTCTATCAGGTTGTTTACTAGACCCCAGTAGTGGTCATCGGTTGTTTACGAGGACCCCCAGTGAGTGCCCATCAGGGTTGTTTACGAGGACCCCCTAGGAGTGTCCATCAGGGTTGCTTGGGAGGACCCCCGAGTAGCGTCATCAGGGTTGTTTACGGACGCCCAAATAGTGTCCATCAGGGTTGTTTAGAGGTACCCAGTAGTGCGTCCCCATCAGGGTTTGTTCAGCGGAGGACCCCCGAGTAGAATTTTATCAGGGTTGTTACGAGACCCCCCAGTAGTGTCCATCAGGGTTGTTTACGAGGACCCCCTCCAGTAGTCCATCAGGTTGTTTACGAGACCCCCCAAAGTAGTGTCCATCAGAGTTGTTTACTAGGACCCACCAGTAGTGTCCATCAGGGTTGTTTACGAGGACCCCCAGTAGTGCCCACAGGGTTGTTCATACCCCCCAAAACCCCCCCACCTCGTCGTGCCCATTTGAGTTTGCCACCAGGCGTTCAGGAGGACCCCCCAATAGTTTGTTTTGTTTTCTATCAGGGTTGTTTAACCCACCCAGAGTCCACCCATCCGGGTATTGTTTACGAGAACCCCCCAGAAGTGTCCATCTCCCTCAGGGTTGTGCGAGGACCCCCCAGTTACTCCTCAGGACCCCCAGGAGTGTCCATCAGGACCCCCGTGTTTACGAGGACCCCCAGTAGTGTCCATCAGGTTGTTGTTACTAGGAGCGCAGGGTTGTTTACGAGGACCGCCCAGTAGTGTCATCAGAGTTTGGTTACTAGGACCCTCAGGGCTTGATTTAGGTTGTTTAGAGGACCCCCAGACCCGTGCCTAGTTGTTCAGGAGGACCCGCATCCCTCCCCCCCCCACCACCCCCATAGTGTCCCACCAGGAACCCCGCCAGAAGTGTTTCATACTAGTTTTGCCCCATTTGAGGACCCACCGAGATTGTTCAGGAGGCACCCCCTACAATATGCCCCACCAGGGGTCTATCAGGGGGAGGACCCCCAAGTTGTTTACTAGGACCCCCCTGGATAGTTGTCCATCCGGGTTGTTTACGAGGACCCCCAGTAGTGCCCATCAGGGGGTGTTTACAGGCACCCCTTAGGAGTGTCCATCAGGGTTGGCTTGGAGGGACCCC
This sequence comes from Microglena sp. YARC, assembly GCA_022414725.1. NCBI lineage: Eukaryota > Viridiplantae > Chlorophyta > Chlorophyceae > Chlamydomonadales > Chlamydomonadaceae > Microglena > Microglena sp. YARC. The sequence continues at coordinate 5,833 of JAJSRW010001033.1, forward strand.
CCAGTAGCGTCCATCAGGGTTGTTTACGAGGACCCCCCAATAGTGTCCATCAGGGTTGTTACGAGGACCCCCAGTAGTGTCATCAGGTGTGTTTACGAGGACCCCCCAGTAGTGGTCCATCAGGGTTGTTCAGGAGGACCCCCCAGTAGAATTTATCAGGGTTGTTTACGAGGACCCCCCAGTAGTGTCCATCAGGGTTGTTACGAGGACCCCCCAGTAGTGTCCATCAGGGTTGTTTACGAGGACCCGCCAGTGTGTCCATCAGAGTTGTTTACTAGGACCCCCCAGTAGTGTCCATCAGGGTTGTTTTTACGAGGACCCCCAGTAGTGCCCACCAGGGTTTGTTCATACGTAGTGCCCATTTGAGTTGTTCAGAGGACCCCAATAGTGTCTATCAGGGTTGTTTACGAGGACCCCCAGAAGTGTCCATCAGGGTTGTTTTACGAGACCCCCAGTAGTGTCCATCAGGGTTGTTTACGAGGACCCCAGTTGTGCCCTTCAGGGTTGTTTTACAAGGACCCCCTAGTAGTGTCCATCAGGGTTGTTCAGCGAGGGACCCCCAGTAGTGTTTATCAGGGTGTTTACGAGACCCCCCAGGATGTCCATCAGGGTTGTTTACGAGACCCCCCGTAGTGTCCATCAGGTTGCATGGAGATCCCCAGTAGGGTCATCAGGTTGTTAAAGGGACCCCCCAGTAGTGCCCACCAGGGTTGTTCATACGTGTTTAGGAGACCCACGTCGCTTATTTGACTCCTCCCTGTTGTTCAGGGTTGTTGTGTTTAGGACCCCAACAGTAAGTGTCATCAGGGTTGGGTTAACCTGGACCCCCCAGTAGCATCAGGTTTACGAGACATCCAGGGACACCCAGTAGTGTCATCAGGGTTGTTACGTACAGACCCCCCCGCAGTAGTGTCATCAGGGTTGTTTACTAGGAGGACCCCCCAGTAGTGTCCATCAGGGTTGTTTACGAGGACGCCCTAAGTAGTGTCATCAAGGGTTGTTTCAGGAGGACCCCCGGGCTAGTGTCTTTTAGGGTTGTTTACGAGGGACCCCCAGTAGTGCCATCAGGTTGTTCATACGTAGTTTAGTGGCCCATTTGAGTTGTTCAGGAAGGACCCCCAAGTAGTGTCAAGGAGGCACCCCCCAGTCAGGGTTTACAGTTTTACGACCCCCCAAATTTTTCCAGTAGTGGCCCATGTGGTTAGGGTTGTTTACGAAACAGTTTTAGTGTTTTGGTTCAGGGTTGTTTACCCCCAGAAGTGTTCCATCAGGGTTTGGGACCCCATAGTGGCACAGGGTCTTTGAGTTGTTCGTTTTAGAGACCCCCAGTAGTGTCGACCCCCCAGTAGTGGCCATCAGTTGTTTTCTAAGTGTCCTGAGACCCATTCCAGGAGGACCCCCGGTTTAGTGTTTTTAGGGGTTGTTTTTACGAGGACCCGCCCAGTATTTTTTCATAGTTGAAGGACCCCAAGTAGTGTCCACAGGGTTGTTTTACGAGGACACCATCAGGGTTCGCCCAGTGTCATCCAGTAGTTGTCCATCAGGGTTGTTTGCGAGGACCTCACCAGTAGTGCCCACCAGGGTTGTTTCCATACGTAGTGCCATTTGAGTTGTTCAGGAGACCCCCCAATAGTGTCTATCAGGTTGATTACGAGCGACCCCCCAGTAGCTGATCAGGGTGGGTTTACGAGGACCCCCAGTAGTGCATCAGGGGTTGTTTACGAGGATCCCCAGTAGTGTCCACAAAGGTTGTTTAAAGAGGACCCCAGTAGTGTCATCAGGGTTGTCAGGAGGACCCGGTAGTGTCTTTTAGGGTTGTTTACGAGGACCCCCCAGTAGTGTCCATCAGGGTTGTTCATACGTAGTTCCCATTTGAGTTGTTCAGAAGGACCAAGTAGTGTCCATCAGTTTGTTTACGAGGAACCCCCCAGAGTGTCCATCAGGTTTTTGTTTACGAGGACCCAGTAGTGTCATCAGGGTTATTTACTAGGGCCCTCCAGTAGTGTCCAACAGGGTTGTTTACGAGACTCACAGTAGTGCCCACCAGGGTTGTTCATACGTGTGCCATTTGAGCTTGTTTCAGGAGACCCCCCAATAGTGTCTATCAGGGTGATTACGAGACCCCCCAGTAAGTGTCGATTCGGGTGGTTTACGAGGACCCCCAGTGTGAGGCCATCAGGGTTGTTTACGAGGATCCCCCGAGTAGTGTCCATCAAGTTTACTTGTTTGTTAAGAGGACCCCCCAGTAGTGTCCATTTTGTTCAGGAGGAACCCTGTAGTGTCCAGAGGACCCAGTAGTGTGGTTGTTCATAGCGTAGGAGTTGTTCAGAAAGGACCCCCAATATGTCCACGTTGTTTACCCCCCAGAAGTGTCCATCAGGGTTGTTTACGAAAGGACCCCCAGTAGTGTCCATCAGACTAGCCCCTCCACGTAGTGTTCCTTAGTTTACGAGGACTCTCCAGTCGGACCCCCCGAGAGGCCCCCCAATAGTTCTATCAGTCCCCCCCACGTAGGTTCATCAGGTGTTTAGAGGTTGTAGCCATCAAGTTGTTTACGAGGACCCCCCAGTATGTCCAATCAGGGTTGTTCAGGAGTGTCTAGTTTATCAGGGTTACCCCCTCCAGTAGTGTCCATTCCTAGGTCCATCAGTTGTTTACTAGTAAGTCCATCAGGGTTGTTTACGAGGACCCCCCAGGTAGTGGTTGTTCCACGCATTGCCCCCCCATACCAGGGATGTTTAGGAGGACCCCCAATTACTAAGTATTGTCTGTCCAGGGAGTTTCACTAGTATGGAGGACCCAGGGTAGTGTCATACAGGGGTGGTTTTCGAGGACCCCCAGTAGCTATCAGGTTGTTTACGAGGACCCCACAGTAGTGTCCATTCAAGTGCCGTTGTTTACGAGACCCCCAATAGTGCATCAGGGTTGTTTTACGAGGACCCCAGTAGTGTCCATCAGTTGTTTACGAGGACCCCAGGTAGTGTCCAGTTGCTTGGGAGGACCCAGTTAGTCCATCAGGGTTTGTTTTTACTAGGACCCCCAGTAGTGTCCATTGTTTACAGGACCCACAGTATCCGAGAACCCACCAGAAGTATCAGGTTTTTTACGAGAGGACCCCCAGTAGTGTTTATCAGGGTTGTTGTACGAGGACCCCCCCAGTAGTGTCCATCAGGGTTGTTTACGAGGACCCCCCAGTACCATTCGTGTCCATCAGGTTTTACGAGGACCCGCCAGTAGTGCCCAGCCAGGGTACGAGGATTTTGAAGTTGTTTCCCCCCAGAAGTTGTGTTTAGTAGTGTCTATCAGGGTTGTTTACGAGGACCAGTAGTGCCAGTTCCAGGGAGGCCCCCCAGAGGTTCAGGGTTGTTTACGACCCCCATAGTAGATCCTTAGTTCCCCCAGTAGTGTCCACCACCCAGAAGTCAGGGGTTGAGGAGCGCCCCCCGAGTTGGAGAAACCCCTAGTAGCGTCTAGGACCCCCCAGTCAGGGTTGAGGACCCCCCGCGACAGTTTCAGGTTTTTTCGACGAGGGGTTGTTTACCCCCCCCAGTAGTTTGTGGGAAGCCATCGGTCTAGGGTTGTTACGAGGACCCCCCAAGAGTACGAGGACCCCCCCAGAAGTGTCAACAGGGTTGTTTACGAGGACCCCCCCAGAAGTGTCCATCAGGGTCTTTACGAGGACCCCCCCATTAGTGTCATCAGGTGTTTACTAGGACCCCCAGTAGGCTCCATCAGGGTTGTTTACGAGGCCCCCCAGTAGTGCCACCAGGGTTGTTCATACGTAGTGCCCATTTGAGTTGTTCAGGAGGACCCCCCAATAGTGTTTATCAGGGTTGTTTACGAGGACCCCCCAGAAGTGTCCATCAGGGTTGTTTACGAGGACCCCCCAAGTAGTGTCCATCAGGGTTGTTTACCGAGGACCCCCCAGTAGTGCCCATCAGGGTTGTTTACGAGGAACCCCCAGGGGGTCCATCAGGGTTGTTCAGGAGGACCCCCCAGTAGCGTCCATCAGGGTTGTTTACGAGGACCCCCCAGTAGTGTCCATCAGGGTTGTTTTACGAGACCCCCCTAGTAGTGCCCACCAGGGTTGTTCATACGTAGTGCCCATTTGAGTTGTGTTCAGAGGACCCCCCAATAGTGTTTTATCAGGGTTGTTTACGAGGAGACCCCCCCCAGAAGTGTCCATCAGGTTGTTACGAGGACCCCCCAGTAGTGTCCCATCAGGGTTGCTTGGGGAGGACCCCCCCAGTAGCGTCATCAGGGTTGTTTACTAGGAGCCCCCCAGTAGTGTCCATCAGGGTTGTTTACGAGGACCCCCCCAGTAGTGTCATCAGGGTTGTTTACGAGGACCCCCCAGTAGTGTCCATCAGGGTTGTTTACGAGGACCCCCCCAGAAGTGTCCATCAGGTTTGTTTACGAGGACCCCCAGTAGTGTTTTATCAGGGTTGTTTACGAGGACCCCCAGTAGTGTCCATCAGGGTTGTTTACGAGGACCCCCCAGTAGTGTCCATCAGGGTTGTTTACGAGGACCCCCCCAGAAGTGTCCATCAGGTTTGTTTACGAGGACCCCCCAGTAGTGTCCATCAGGGTTGTTTACGAGGACCCCCCCAGTAGTGTCCATCAGGGTTGCTTGGGAGAACCCCTAGTAGCGTCTATCAGGGTTGTTTACGAGGACCCCCCAAGTAGTGTCCATCAGGGTTGTTTACGAGGACCCCCCAGTAGTGTCCATCAGGGTTGTTTACGAGGACCCCCCCAGAAGTGTCCATCAGGGTCTTTACGAGGACCCCCCAGTAGTGTCCATCAGGGTTGTTTACTAGGACCCCCAGTAGTTCCATCAGGGTTGTTTACGAGGCCCCCCAGTAGTGCCCACCAGGGTTTGTTCTACGTAGATTTGATTGTCAGGAGGACCCCCCAATAGTGTTTATCAGGGTTGTTTACGAGGACCCCCCAGAAGTGTCCATCAGGGTTGTTTACGAGGACCCCCCAGTAGTGTCCATCAGGGTTGTTTACGAGGACCCCCCAGTAGTGCCCATCAGGGTTGTTTACGAGGACCCCCCAGGGGGGTCCATCAGGGTTGTTCAGGAGGACCCCCCAGTAGCGTCCATCAGGGTTGTTTACGAGGACCCCCCAGTAGTGTCCATCAGGGTTGTTTACGAGGACCCCCCAGTAGTGTCCATCAGGGTTGTTCAGGAGGACCCCCCAGTTGTGTTTATCAGGGTTGTTTACGAGGACCCCCCAGTAGTGTCCATCAGGGTTGCTTGGGAGGACCCCCCAGTAGCGTCCATCAGGGTTGTTTACGAGGACCCCCCAGTAGTGTCCATCAGGGTTGTTTACGAGGACCCCCCAGAAGTGTCCATCAGGGTTGTTTACGAGGACCCCCCAGTAGTGTCCATCAGGGTTGTTTACTAGGACTCCCCAGTAGTGTCCATCAGGGTTGTTAACGAGGACCCCCCAGTAGTGCCCACCAGGGTTGTTCATACGTTTTGCCCATTTGAGTTGTTCAGGAGGACCCCCCAATAGTGTTTATCAGGGTTGTTTACGAGGACCCCCCAGAAGTGTCCATTCAGGGTGTTTACGAGACCCCCCAGTAGTGTCCATCAGGGTTGTTTACGAGGACCCCCAGTAGTGCCCATCAGGGTTGTTCAGGAGACCTCCCAATTGTGTTATCAGGGTTGTTTACGAGCCCCCCAGTAGTGTCCATCAGGGTTTGGAGGACCCCCCAGTAGCGTCCATCAGGTTGTTTACGAGGACCCCCAGTAGTGTCCATCAGGGTTGTTTACGAGGACCCCCCAGTAGTGTCCATCAGGGTTGTTCAGGAGGACCTCCCAATTGTGTTTATCAGGGTTGTTTACGAGGACCCCCCAGTAGTGTCCATCAGGGTTGCTTGGGAGGACCCCCCAGTAGCGTCCATCAGGGTTGTTTACGAGACCCCCCAGTAGTGTCCATCAGGGTTTTTACGAGACCCCAGAAGTGTCCATCAGGTTGTTTACGAGGACCCCCCAGTAGTGTCCATCAGGGTTTTTACTAGGACCCCCAGTAGTGTTCCATCAGGGTTGTAACGAGACCCCCCAGTAGTGCCCACCAGGGTTGTTCATACGTTTTGCCCATTTGAGTTGTTCAGGAGGACCCCCCAATAGTGTCTATCAGGGTTGTTTACGAGGACCCCCCAGTAGTGTCCATCAGGGTTGTTTACGAGGACACCCCAGTAATGCCCATCAGGGTTGTTTACGAGGACCCCCCAGGAGTGTCCATCAGGGTTGCTTGGGAGGACCCCCCAGTAGCGTCCATCAGGGTTGTTTACGAGGACCCCAGTATAGTCCTTCAGGGTTGTTTACGAGACCCCCAGTAGTGCCCACCAGGGTTGTTTCATACGTAGTGCCCATTTGAGTTGTTCAGGAGGACCCCCAATAGTGTCTATCAGGTTGTTACGAGGACCCCCAGAAGTGTCCATCAGGGTTGTTTACGAGGACCCCCCAGTAGTGTCCATCAGGGTTGTTTACGAGGACCCCCCAGAAGTGCCAATCAGGGTTGTTTACGAGGACCCCCCAGGAGTGTCCATCAGGGTTGCTTGGGAGGACCCCCCAGTAGCGTCCATCAGGGTTGTTTACGAGGACCCCCCAGTAGTGTCCATCAGGGTTGTTTACGAGGACCCCCCAGTAGTGTCCATCAGGGTTGTTCAGGAGGACCCCCAGTATGTTATCAGGGTTGTTTACGAGGACCCGCCAGTAGTGTCCATCAGGGTTGTTTACGAGGACACCCCCAGTAGTGTCCATCAGAGTTGTTTGGGAGGACCCCCCAGTAGCGTCCATCAGGGTTGTTTACTAGGACCCCCCAGTAGTGTCCAATAGGGTTGTTCATACGTAGCGCCCATTTGAGTTGTTCAGGAGGACCCCCCAGTAGTGTCCATCAGGGTTGTTCATACGTAGTGCCCATTTGAGTTGTTCAGGAGGACCCCCCAGTAGTGTCCATCAGTGTTGTTTACGAGGACCCCCCAGGAGTGTCCATCAGGGTTGCTTGGGAGGACCCCCTTGTAGCGTCCATCAGGGTTGTTTACGAGGACCCCCCAGTAGTGTCCATCAGGGTTGTTCATACGTATTGCCCATTTGAGTTGTTCAGGAGGAACCCCCAGTAGCGTCCATCAAGGTTGTTTACGAGGACCCCCCAGAAGTTTCCATCAGGGTTGTTTACGAGGACCCCCCAGTAGTGTCCATCAGGGTTGTTTACTAGGACCCCCCAGTAGTGTCCATCAGGGTTGTTTACGAGGACCCCCCAGTAGTGCCCACCAGGGTTGTTCATACATAGTGCCCATTTGAGTTGTTCAGGAAGACTCCCCAGTAGTGTCTATCAGGGTTGTTTACGAGGACCCCCCAGAAGTGTCCATCAGGGTTGCTTGGGAGGACCCCCCAGTAGTGTCAATCAGGGTTGTTTACGAGGACCCCCCAGTAGTGTCCATCAGGGTTGTTTACGAGGACCCCCCAGTAGTGTCCATCAGGGTTGTTCAGGAGGACCCCCCAGTAGTGTTTATCAGGGTTGTTTACGAGGACCCCCTAGTAGAGTCCATCAGGGTTGTTTACGAGGACCCCCCAGTAGTGTCCATCAGGGTTGCTTGGGAGGATCCCCCAGTAGCGTCCATCAAGGTTGTTAACGAGGACCCCCCAGTAGTGCCCACCAGGGTTGTTCATACGTAGTGCTTATTTGAGTTGTTCAGGAGGACCCCCCAGTAGTGTCCATCAGGGTTGTTTACCAGGACCCCCCAGTAGTGTCCATCAGGGTTGTTTACGAGGACCCCCCAGTAGTGTCCATCAGGGTTGTTCAGGAGGACCCCCGGTAGTGTCCTTTAGGGTTGTTTACGAGGACCCCCTAGTAGTGTCCATCAGGGTTGTTCATACGTAGTTCCCATTTGAGTTGTTCAGGAGGACCCCCAAGTAGTGTCCATCAGGGTTGTTTACGAGGACCCCTCAGTAGTGTCCATTAGGGTTGTTTACTAGGACCCCCCAGTAGTGTCCACCAGGGTTGTTTACTAGGACCCCCCAGTAGTTACCATCAGGGTTGTTTACGAGGACCCCCCAGGAGTGTCCATCAGGGTTGCTTGGGAGGACCCCCCAGTAGCGTCCATCAGGGTTGTTCAGGAGGACCCCCAGTAGTGTCCATCAGGGTTGTTTACGAGGACCCCCCAGTAGTGTCCATCAGGGTTGTTCAGGAGGACCCCCCAGTAGTGTTTATCAGGGTTGTTTACGAGGACCCCCCTGTAGTGTCCATCAGGGTTGTTTACGAGGACCCCTCAGAAGTTTCCATCAGGGTTGTTTACGAGGACCCCCCAGTAGTGTCCATCAGGGTTGTTTACTAGGACCCCCCAGTAGTGTCCATCAGGGTTGTTTACGAGGACCCCCCAGTAGTGCCCACCAGGGTTGTTCATACGTAGTGCCCATTTGAGTTGTTCAGGAGGACCCCCCAATAGTGTCTATCAGGGTTGTTTACGAGGACCCCCCAGAAGTGTCCATCAGGGTTGTTTACGAGGACCCCCCAGTAGTGTCCATCAGGGTTGTTTACGAGGACCCCCCAGTAGTGCCCATCAGGGTTGTTTACGAGGACCCCCCAGGAGTGTCCATCAGGGTTGCTTGGAGGACCCCCAGTAGCGTCCATCAAGGTTGTTCACGAGGACCCCTAGTAGTGTCCATCAGGGTTGTTTTACAAGGACCCCCAGTAGTGTCCATCAGGGTTGTTTAGGAGGACCCCCCAGTAGTGTTTATCAGGGTTGTTTACGAGGACCCCCCAGTAGTGTCCATCAGGGTTGTTTACGAGGACCCCCCAGTAGTGTCCATCAGGGTTGCTTGGGAGGACCCCCCAGTAGCGTTTATCAGGGTTGTTTACGAGGACCCCCCAGTAGTGTCCATCAGGGTTGTTTACGAGGACCCCCCCAGTAGTGTCCATCAGGGTTGCTTGGGAGGACCCCCCCGTAGCGTCCAATCAGTAGTTCCCATTTGAGTTGTTCAGGAGGAACCCCTAGTAGTGTCCATCAGGGTTGTTTACCAGGACCCCCCAGAAGTGTCCATCAGGGTTGTTTGTGAGGACCCCCCAGTAGTGTCCATCAGGGTTGTTTACTAGGACACCCCAGTAGTGTCCATCAGGGTTGTTCATACGTATCGCCCATTTGAGTTGTTCAGGAGACCCCCCAGTAGTGCCCAACATAAGGTCTCACAAACCAGCGACACCGAGGATTCAGTTTGAATGATGGAAAAGTGGCAGGCCAAGCTTGGCCTGGGCAACTTTTCCAGTGGTAGAATCAAATATCTAAATCATGCTGTAGCACATCAATACCATTCAGGCATAAATACATGTATGTATGTATGTATGTATGTATGTATGTACTAGTACGGTAGCCCGTGTGGCCTGTGGCCACCCTCCACCCATCCCACCCAGGCCCTCGGTTCTGGTCTGGGTAACGGGTCACGTCCTTGTACGTACTCCCCTACCCCACCCGCACCCCTCATCTTCCCCCTGGAATACGCACGGTCAAGATATTTCCCCCAACGCATGCCCCCCCTTCCCCCCTCCCACCCCATCAACACGCTTTCTCTTTCTCCCCCCTCCCCTCACCCCAGTCATTTCCACCCATGGTGGGCCACCCTCGATCCTCCCCCCCACCCTCTCTTTCCCGAACCAAAGGCACGCATGCGTTATCCCCTTCTCCCTACCTCATCCCTTCCACTGGGCCTTGATCATGTAGAAATACGAAGTGGATAAAGAGCAGGCTGCAGATCCAACCTGCCAATAGCTTGTGAAAGCCGACCCCGCTGAGAATACCGGGCGTGCGCAATCACAAAGCGACATACCTGCATCTTCTTCTTTGCGTGGAACATAGTTGGGTCTGCAGCTGTTGTTTTGACCAGGAAATAACAGCCAGTCGTATATCGCAACATGCTAAGCAACTGATGTATTAATGCTTGCAACAATGAAAAGATATTGGATGAGGGGTGCAAAGGCCATATCGCGTAGGGTAGGTAATGCCAGTTGAGGTCTGAAGAAATTCAAAAATATCTCACAATAATTGCCTGCCGACCAGACAATGCGATGGCATGACGTTGATGCAGAGGATGCTATATTGCGAATTGCGCGCGGCAGCCTGCCTCGCAGCATGAGGTTCACGTCTTGTCTGATTATTAACCTGGCGTTTATTTTCATGACTGGTTGCATGAGCTTCCTGCCTGGCCTGGTTGTAAGTCACGCGCTGCTGTGGGTTAGCAGCATCTGCTCAACGCTGACGCTGGATTGCATGGCTCGATCATCGAAACAATTAAAAGAGATTGCAAAGATAGGATGAGCGATCCAAGTGCGAGAAATGGGAAGGAAATGGCTGCTCGCATCCACTGGGTGCCAAACATGACACAATTGATGCACAGGCATGGTGAAAGTGCGCATGTGTGAAATGAATGGTGGCAACGCTGGCAGGCAGGGAAAAGAAGCATGGTGATGTGAAGAAATTGCTATTACTCGCAAGCTGATGAAATTAATTGTTGGCCCTTTCTGTCCTGCTCTGGCAAGCTCACTTTGAGCGCTGGCTGGCGGTGTTGCGTGCCCTGATGTCCATTAGGGCCGTTGGCACGCATCATGGAGCATGAGCAGAAGACAGCATCGAGAAGTTTGCTGGCTGTATGCATGCATCGAGTGGCAAAAGATTGTAGACAATGAGTCTGAGCGCCATACTTGGTCTATTGTGGCGCTCAGATCGAATGCGGAAGAAGATTTATCGCTTCGCATTTATCTGCTTTGTCAGTTCGAAGATTGGGAATGCAGACGAAGATATTTGGCTTTGCATTCATCTGCTCTTTCTTCCGAAATCTGGGTGGGGAGTATCAGCTTAGACACTTCAGAGAGTGGACAGATGCTTGCAGCGGTCAGACGCGCCAATCTATACACGGAGATGAGAATAACTTTACGAGGACTGGGGAACCCCAAAGGGGCACCAGTGGAGGAAAGGGGCGGTAGCCTGGAACCTAATCAGGGTACAGGCTAGACAGCGCGTGTCATTACATTACATTACATGTTAAAGTCTACTTCGAGCGATTACATTACATTACATGTTAAAGTCTACGTCAGTAGAACCGGTGACGCAGTCAACAGGAAGCTGTCACTGTGTCATGAAGAATGACACAGTCTACGGGAAGCTGACACAGTACTGTCTGGACCGATAGTTCTAAGGAAGTACATAAGTAGTCACCAAGTCATAAAACGATTGAGTGAACCGCAATTGATGCTGATACTCCACCTATGACGCAGGTGACATACAATACTATTACTCCACGTATGGTACAGGTGTCATAGAACTATATGTAACAGAATTAAAAAAAAAAATCAAAGAACTCCGAAAATCCGGGAGAACTTCAAATGAAACCCAAAGGGTTAGAGGAAGGAATGAAACAAGGCAAAAACAAAATTTTCCCAAGCTAGAAAAAGATGAAAAAACCGAATATCAAAGTTGGGTGACAACGGTATAGAAAACCCGATCCGGGAATAGGAACCTAATGCCAAACAATGATAACCAAAGATACAGATGTAACCAGAAAAAAAATGACCCTAAGGAGAAGCGGTCATTCCGTGCATGCGGACAAACCGCCAGAACACAGCAGGATCAAGGGGCTTGGTGAAGGGGTCAGCACAGTTGTCCTTAGTGTTAACATAGGCAACTGCCAGTCTGCTATCCTCCACCAACTCCTTGATATAGTGATAAATCACATCAATGTGCTTGCTGCGAGGAATCAGCTGCCAGTCATTGGCCCAACTCAGAGACCCTAGGTTGTCACCCTGAATGGTGACCATGGTACAAGGCAAACCCAGATCAGTCCTCAACTTCTTCAACCATTGCACCTCTCTGGCAGTCTGAGCCAGGGCCTGATACTCAGCCACACTAGAGCTAATGGCAACAGTAGGCTGCCTCTTGCTCATCCAGTTCACTAGGCACCCGGCAGCAAGCACAGCATAGCCAGTCTGAGACCTCCTGTCAGACCCATCATCAGCAAAGGATGAGTCACTAAAGACAGTAAAAGAGAACTCAGGGCTGTGGGTGTAAGTGAGGCCCAGTTGGGAATGAGACCTCAAATACAAGAGCAAGCGTTTGGCTGCCCCCCAGAGGGGGACGGTAGGGTGAGCAGAAAACCTGGACAGGTAGATGACAGCAAAAGAAATATCAGGCCTGGTGCAGGTAGCCAGGTATAGCAAAGCACCTACAAGAGAGAGGTACTGGCTATTAGAGGGAAGGGGGTCTCCAGGGGGGTCAGTGACAGTGTACTTGGCCATGGGGGCAGAGAGCTTGGGCTTGGCTGCATCGGTGAGACCAAACTGCTCCACCAGATCAAGATCTGTTGGAGTGCTGGGAGAGGTTGATCTGAACACACCGGCCATCAGAGTCAAGTGTAACATGCATGTCCAATGAGAGGAACTGGACAGGTACACCCATCTCCTTGACCTCCCAGCCAGCAGCCTCCATAGCCTTGATCAGCAAAGCATACAAAGCCAGATCATCAAAAGCACAGATAAAATCATCAACATAGGTCAGGACATAGCTCCACCCACCAAAAGAATCCTTTCTAAAATACAGAGCTGGTTCTGCCTTGCACATAGTAAACCCATGTGCAATCAAAACTCGCTTGACATCCATGATCCAAGCCCTGGGTGCCTGCTTCAAACCATAAAGGGACTTGATCAGTTTGCACACAAGGGGAACACCATTAGGACCAAGTACCTTGAAGCCCTCAGGCTGGTGGCAGTACAAGTCAAGCTCAGGTTCCAATTTTGCATTGAGAAATGCAGTCTTGATATCCAGCTGCCGAACAAACATTTTTCTATGAGTGATGGCAGCAAGGAGAACCCTAAGCCCAGCTTTAGAAGAGACGGGGGCATATACATCATGAAAATCCAGCCCAGGACGCTGCAGAAAACCTCGTACCACAAAACGTGCTTTAAAGCGCACAGAACCATCAACCCCAATCTTCTTCACAAATAACCACCTGCCAGATAGGATCCTCTGCTTAGGAGGTTGAGGAGTCAGTGCCCAAGTGCCATGGGCATGCAAGGACTCCATCTCATCCTTCATAGCTAGCAACCATTGATCCCTGTCAGGGTTAGAAGGGTGCATGGCAGCTTTATAAGACAGTTCAGAAGAGGTAGAGATATATGCTCCCACGTACAAGTAGTTAACTTGCACATGAGCAACATGTGTATCAGCAGTATCAGCAGTATCAGGTAGTAAAAACCCCAGTGCATCACTACTGCCTGGTTGAACAGGGTCGGCTTTCTTTGCCTCTAATTCAATGAAACCTGGGTCGACTGGAACGCCCCAGCCACACGCAGTATCAGAGCCAGACCACCACTCCAGATCATCACTCACGCTTTCCGTGAAGGCTAAATCATCGCGAAGCCTAGTCCGGTGTAAACCACCAGGGACGACAGGGGGCGGTGGGATCAATACAGCCCGCGGGTCATCCGAACAGGTGGACGGGGGGTTGAGATGATCAGACAGTGGACCTACCAGAGGCTCCACTATGACCTGGGACCGGTCAAATCCAGAAGCTTCACCGACGGAACGTGGCGCAGAGGAGGGCCTGGCGACCCCCTGAGATTCAGGTAAATCTATGCTTGAAGGAACGTCAGAATCCCGCCCGCCCTTTACCTTCACACGCAATACAGCATCATCAGTCCCTGACCTGGGACGCAAAGTCATCCCATGGCCAGGACAGCGATCAACAATTGGGGTTGCTAAAGGGTCTAAGGCATTTCCTGCAGAATCAAGCATGTGGCTGTTGATGGCAGCAGGGATGCGAGATACATACGGGGACCCGTCATAAGGGGATAGCCCAGGTATGCAGTTATAGCTAAACTATTCATAGAAGAGTACATCACGACTCTCTACTACCTGGCGCAACTTAGGAACCCAAACAAAATAACCCTTGTTCACTAGGGAATACCCAACCAGTCTACCAGATAACGCCCTTTCGTCAAGCTTGTTACGCTTTCTTCTTCCCATTTACTAAGGTGACATAGCAAGGGCAACCAAACACACTCAACAACGACACATCAGGTACCACACCAAAGAACAGCTCATGAGTGCCCTTTTTATAATGATATTCGCCTCCGCTACCAGAAGCTGTTTACAGATATTTATAGGCATGTCCATGAGGATACCAACTTAACCGTATGGAATGTGGAATTCTGCGATTCCACATTCAGAACCTTTATGAATGGAAATGGCACTAAGTCTTTTTGGAGCAACCTAGCCGACTATCTTTCTACTTGTAGAAGAGCAAGACAGGAAGCCCTGGACTGCTTAGTGGCACCGTAATTTATCATCCCTTTTTTTCTTCTTCTTGTGACTTCTCATTTGTTAGCTTCTTACCTCCGCCACTGTAAGTGGTTGAGATCTGGGTCCGGCTCTAAGGGGTTTAATACCTACGCCACCCAAAACGGTGGTTGGGAGTTTGGTTTTGTTTTGTCCTCGACACACCCCTGATGTAATGGGGTTTTTGCTTTGTGGGTGCTTTTTCTTTTTGTTTAAAGCACAGAGTCTCATACACCCTCGCGGTGTCAAGTAGACTTTAACATGTAATGTAATGTAATGTAATGTAATAAGGAGTCTTGTCTCCCTGATTGGGCAGCCGATTGCGAAGGTAACAAGCACTTAGGAAGGCATAGGGCCAAAAAGACTTAGCTAGCTTAGACTCCAAGTGGATACTCCTAGCTACATTCTGTAAGACCCCATTGTACCTCTCCACAGTTGCATTCTGCTGAGTGTAAACCAGTGTAAACCATCGACAACTCATGCACTGCACCAACCGATTTCAACCAATCCTCGAACCACTTTACCAAAAATTCCTTAGCCCTGTCAGACCTCAGACATTTGAAGACAAACCCATGTAGCTGAGTCATCCATCTGAGGATGGTAGTCTGAACTGTTAAGGGAGCTTCATCCCTGGACCTCAAGCACAATACCTCAGCATAGCCAGAGAATTGGTCTGTGAGACACAGAATATAAAACTCCCCACGCAAGCCCCTAACATGAACCGGTCCCATGATATCTAAGTGCAGGCGTTGCAGAGGTGCACGGATCTTTGTCTTGCTTTCTTTAGGAAAAGGCATACGTTTTGCCTTAGCCTTCTGACAAGCATCACAAGGGATCTTAGCCAGTTTCCTCACTTGCTGTATGGTGAGGGGTAAGTCGTTAACCATATTATCCCTGACAAGCCTGTGCATGGCGTCATAGCCAGGGTGACCCAGCCGCCTATGCCACAGCCATTCAGGGGTAGTGGGGATAACAACTCCACCATCCTCATCAACATCAAGTGCAAAAACTGGATAAGTGTCAGCACCAAAGGAACACCCACGGGGAGTGGTACAGGCTGCAGGTAAATTGTACACACCATCACTTGAGGCAGGGAAAGACCAGAGAACAGAAGAGGCCTGTGTGGCAGTACAGCTATGACTATCAAAAGAAATCTTGCAGTGATGAGCATGAGCCACAGCATTTACTGACAGGAGGTTCACCGGACAGTGGGGTATGTAGAGTACATCAGTTAGAGTGATTGGTGTTGGTAACCAATCACTACATAACACAATGGATCCTTTACCCACTGACTGTTGAACCACACCATCACCAAATCGAACTGCTGGCCCAGCTAGAGAAGCATTACACACAGTGAACAAGGACAGGTCACCTGTGATAGACAATCCAGCTCTGAATCCACATGCAGACACCTCAGACAGGCTCGGGCTACACACGTTGGAAAACTTCGTGTGACAAGAGAATAGGACAGAGCGTACCTCCTACTTCTTGGACAAAGCATACCCATCAATCTGGGCTTGCAAGGCGGACAACTGCTTCGAGGTCAGCGTAGCTGGAAGGGCCAAGTTGACGGGCGCGGGTTGCTTTACCAGTGCACCATCCTTGCCCTTCGCAGATGCGGAAACTTCGTCCATCAGTGGTCCTCCGAGTGGGTCCGCTTGTTGGGACATGGTCCCCAAGTGCACTCCAGGTGTCGCTTGGCAGAACCGGAACCTGAGCACCAGATCCCTGCCATGCTTGAAAGCAGCATTGGCAGGACTGGGGAGAGTCCGGGACCACCCAGGATGCTGGAGTCCGACTAGGGAGAGCAATGTTGAGAATATCTATTGTTCTATACTCTGTAAGACAGGACCAGTAATCAAGAGGAACCCCCAGGTGACGCATCATACCATATTGATGCGCAGAGAATCGAAGAGCCAGACGAATACCACCAATGAATGACACCCATGGCGTAGTGCAGAGTCACTGGAGACCAGCACTTGCGGAGATCAGAGCAGTAACCCTAACCCTGCGAAAGAAATCATCTACTCGCTCATCAGGGCGCATGACTGCACCATGAAGCTTCGTTCACCAACAGAGGGACCCGGCAGCAAGAGTATCAGAATGCTCCTCCGGATATCTAACAAGATGTCCGAGGCGAGGCATAATCCTGATACACCTTTGACGAGGTCATCCGTCATGTGAGCGAGTTTATCATGGACAAGACGCTTCTATGAACTCCTGACGGGCAGGGTCAGTGCACTGAAACCAACAGAGCAGGATCTACAGAGGACTCACCATGAGAGGCCGAAGCGGCAGCAGGAGCAGGAGTCAGGGGAGCCAAAGACTTACGAACCGCTAGAAAGTACTCAGCAGCAAGACCGCGTCATAGCGGCGCTGGTCATTCTATGTTCCTGATGACAGGCAGGACCTCGCAAAGCTCACTAACAGCTCAAAATCAGGCTTAACAGGACAGTGAGGGGAGGATTTTTTCACCCACTGGTAGCCTAACTTCTCACCCTCCCTACGCCGCATACCACCAAACGTAACACCAGTATCAGGAGGGTAGCAAATTCCTACAGGAACAGGCCCTAGAAATAACCGACACTGCTGTCCTAGCTCAGTGAGCGCCATCACACGACGCTACAACCTTGCTATCAAATTGGCCTGAGCTGCCTTCATATCCATCTACCGTACAGGATGCGGTCCAAGGATCCAGCACCCGTTTGAGCTCGACGGACAAGACGATAGTTCCGCAACTGCAGGTCCGGAGGAGGTCCTCCAGTCAGCAGATGCTCCCAAGATTGACAAGACAGCGAAGTCACATGAGAGGGGAGGGCAGGGGTAGGAGGCATCTCCACCGGCGGAGGCGGAGGGGGCACCTGCGAAGTGCCAGCAGCAGATGAAGAACGCAGATTGTAGCCAGCGACAGTCGCTCAAGGGGGTTGGAGCAGTGATGACAGAAGCAGAACCGGCAGCTTAGACGGCCTGGAGAATGCCACCTCCGGTCCGACCGTTTGCATAGGTACAGACGGAGGCGCAGGCTCAAAAACAGGCGAGACATGAGGAGTGTCAAAGACTCGAGTAGAGGTAGACGGAGTGCCTCACCGTTGGTCCGCATCGTAGCACTCTTCAAGTCGTCATCATCAAAGTCATCGTCATCATCAACGTTGGAAATCTCTCATCCTCAGTCAGGCCGTCATCAGAACAGCATCCCCCCAGAAGCGGGCGGTAGGAGGCACCTTACCGAAAATATATCAGCTAAGCACTTCAAAGAGTGGACAGATGCTTGCAACGGTCAGAGGCGCCAATCTATACACGGAGATGAGAATAATTAAAGGGACTGGGGAACCACATAAGACACCAGCGGTGGAAGGGGCGGAAGCCTGGAACCTAATCAGGGTACAGGCTATGCAGCGCGTGTCAGGGGACCAGGGGGCTGCAGCTACAGGAAGCTGTCACCGTGTCATGAGGATGACACAGTTCTACAGGAAGGCTGTTACTATCTAGAAAAGCAGTTATATCTACAGCTATATAGTTCTAAGGAAGGTACAGTAGTAGTCACAAGAATAAAACGATCGAGTGAACCGCAATTGATGCTGATAGAATACTCAATGATCTGGGACTGAACATCACAGAGTCATTAGAACGTCCTCAACCTCAGGAGAGAGGCATCGGACAGTATGAGAAGGAACAGGAAAGTTGGAGGAATGACTGGGGGGTGGTTCTTCCACGATGGCGGAAGGAGACTCTCTCCGGCAGCAGAGGGCCATGGGCGCTCACATAAGCCAATCGTTGAGGACTTCGGCTCCTCAGGAAGGACGTGGTCGCAGCCATTGCTCAAATGACATGGCGCATACCCGGCGCGACAAGAAGACCATTTTGCTGATGGATTTCTCGAAGCCGGCGGGAGGCCTCGCAGGAGTTGCATTGAATAAAGCAGTGGGTAGAATGAAGGACCGTATACACCTATCAGCTTAGACACTTCAGAGAGTGGACAGATGCTTGCAGCGGTCAGAACGCGCCAATCTATATACGGGAGATGAGAATAATTTACAAGGACTGGGGATACCCAAAGGGGCACCAGTGGAGGAAAGGGGCGGTAGATGGACATAATCAGGGTACAGGCTAGACGCGGTGTCAGTAGACGGTGACGCAGTCAACAGGAAGCTGTCCACTGGGTGTTAAAATGCAGAATGACACAGTCTACGGGAAGTGACCAGTATGTCTGGACGATAGTTCTAAGGAGTATTGAGTAGTACACAGTCTAAAACGATTGAGTGAAGCGAATTTGATCTGATGGAGATGGGAGATACTATTACTACCCGCGGATTCAGCCGATAGCCGGGTGGGTAGTTGGGTGATTCGCTATTAGTAATCGCTATTAATTTTGAGCCAGCTAGCGCCAGCGAACTTTTCTCAGAAATCCATGTATGTTATTATATATGTTATTACTGTATTATACTATAATATATATTATATATATATTATATATATATATTATTTTATTTATTTATATATTATATATAGTAGTAGTCCGTGTGGCCTGGTGGCCCCCAACACTAACCGCACTCTCAGACGCACGTCTTGTCTCTACTTTTCCCTTGCTCTTAAAGCTGTGGTACCCATTTTATACACTGTATTCATCTCCCCACCCAGCCACCCGCCACCACCCCACATAAGACCCAAGCTCCCCCTTCCCGGCCTCGTTCTCCCAATCACACACACTCTCTTTCTCTGACTTCGCCAAAGCCTCCTTCCGATCCACGCCACCCACTCCTCCTTCCTACTCATACTTACTCCGGCCTGCGGGTTTAATTTGCGAAGAGGGGAAGTGCAGACCAGTCACTTGGAAACGCTACATCCCGATCGCTCGGAGAAACCGGACCCCCCAGTGGCATTCCCAAAGCTACAAATTGCAGTTTCATCTTATGTGCAGTGCCCCGTTGATTGCTTCGGTCAAACTCTGGAAAGCAAAATCGTATGTTCACGATTTTCGATAACAAGAAAAGAGTTTCGATAAGGGATGAGAGGTGGCAAGCGGGAGAGTGTGCAGGAGGGACGGAATGGCGTGGCGATCTGACAAAAGTCGAATTAATCGCACAACAGCAAATGAGAAGGGATGCGATGGTGGGAAAGTGCGCATGCGTGAGATGAAGCGGTGGCACGCTGGCAGGCGGAGAAAAAACTGGAGATCTGAAGGTCTGGCTTGATTTAAGTGTCTGGGTAACTCTGAGGTTTGGAAGCAAAGTCTTCAGCTGGTTGGTTAAGAGCGCTTAGCAGTTCGCTTTCATCTGAGGCAATGGGATGGTTGTTCAGTCGGCTTTCATTATGAGCTGGCGTACTTGGGGTCGGGCAGGTGGGATCAAGATCCGCTCTTTTGGTCTTCCGGCTTGTCAGTTTTTCCTTGCTCATGCTGATGATGCAAGCCGGCTTTGAGCGGCTGGCTGGCGGTGTTGCGGGCCGCTCCTGTCCATAGGACGGCGTTGGCTGCATCATGGTCGAAATGCCCGTGAAGAAGCAATCGGACTGAAACGAATTAATTCCTGAGCGCAATACCAAAGCGAGGGTCACAGATGACCCGAGGGAGGGATTTTGGATTTAAATTGGCTTTTGAGTCATAGTAATGGGAGGCAAAGCATTTGGGGATGAAGTGAGCGCGCGGCGTTAGCTTTGCGCATCAGAGTTTTGGTATTTGAAAATTTTCGCTGGCCGGGGTAATATTGCGAGTTGGGTTTGAGGAAAGTCGGTTTTGCAAAGTCGTTACACTTCGCACGCCATGGACGGTGGATACGCGATGATGAACACCAGACTAGACCGCGAGCCAGACACGACCACGACACGACATGATTTCTTATTATATATATATTATATCATTATATATACACATATATATATATATAAATATATATACATATATATACACTTATATACATTACTTATATATATATATTTTTATATATACTGTTTGCAGTCGGGTTAGGCCAGATGGGCTTAAAGGACTTGTTTTCCGTGATAGGAGGTTCTAAAAGAAAATTCATTGATGAACTGACGCCCATTGATGTAAAGTATGATGACGCATGGTGAGGCGTGATATTAGAGGGCTGTCTTACGGGATAGAGAAGGGGCTGCTACTTTCCTGGGCAGTGCTACATGGCTTGATCCGGGGACACTTATGATGAATACATTATGTAAGACTCGCTAATATATTGGTAACGATGTTTTTGGGGTCAGTTCATCTGTGCTTTTTCTTTTGAAGCGCTTCCTATCACTGTTGGGCAAGTCTCTGCATTTGGCTACCCCGATGTAAACATCATCAGGGATTATTATTGTGTCGCCTTGTATACGTAACTTTATTCGGGCTGGGTCGCTGCTAGAATGTGTCTGAAATGATGCCTATGGGTAATATATCTTAACATAGTTCAGATAGAGCGATAATTGTTGTTTATTTCTTCTTGGCTGGACCCGCTTCTGGGGGAGCGGGAGCCCAGGGTTACCATGTGTCCTGTTCTGGGAGTAGAAGAGAAAAGCCCATGTAGCATGAATTGGCGGTGCTCTCAATGCGTTTTTATGAGTTGGTGATCACTTATGGTCTTCCTTAGAACTATCGGTCCTGCAGGTACTATGTCAGCTTCTGTTGAATGGCGTCATCGGTTTCTCTGAACGCGTGTTAGCTGTACTGATCAGGTTCCAGGTACCGCCCCTTCCTCCGCTGGTGTCCTTTATGGTTCCACTGTCCTTTTGTAATTTCTTCTCGTTCGATTTATAGATTTGGGTGCTGCACACTAAGTCCTCTCAGGAGTGTTATCCCCAAGCTTGATATGTTTATACTGGTCCCTAATTTACTACATGATTATTGCGATGCACTTCCGCGAGGGCCTTCGCTAATTTTGAGAAACTCCACGACAAGATGGAGGAATCTTGGACGGCCGGCGGGATTGCGCAGTGTCATTATAGCAATGGCTTGTGCGGTGTACATCCTAAGAAGGGACCCGGGTCTCTTGACTGATTGGCTAGACGTCTGTGCACCAGCTGTCTGCTAGGGTCATGAGAGTCTCCGCATCGCTGGAAGTACCCCCATCATCTCAATTTACGGCTCCTTTGCCTACAATGTCGAACGTCTCTCTTGAGATTGAGGACGTTTCTGATGCGAGCCTCTGCTTGTGCTTTTCCATCAGATTATCCAGTACGCAAGGGCTCCTCTCTTGATGGCGTTTCGACTAGATATAAGAATTGCTCGTATCGCGTGCAGATGCTATGTGATGATCTGATGATGGGTGAAATGAAGATTGCGAGTGCTATGAGTGGTGACTTCGGTGGAGTCACTCCTTCACTGTACTTCGAGTGTTCAATTCTACCGGTCTCTGCCTGTGTATGAGGCTCTGTCGGCATCTGCTTTTGCGCTTCCCGGGCTTTAAGCTGATTAGTATCTGCGTCTGCTTGCGCCTTCCTTGTCCACCGGAGGTGGCCAGGCCGTCTTTGATGCAGAGTTGGCCGTTTTCAGCTTGCTCCAGACCGAGGTCTGTCTGGTAAATACTCGTGTCGAGGGCTTCTGCTGCTGTGCTGGCGGATCCTTTGCTGGCCTTGCGCAGGAGCCTTCACCCGCGCGTCCGCCTGTGGGCAGCCCCTGCTCCTGGCCTGCATACGGCTACTTTCGCTGTCATGGACTCTGGGAGCATCTGCTCGACTGCGGACATCCTTGGTTATCCCTGCGGACTGCGTTTCATCCGCCAAGCTAAACATGGCTGGGGGAATCCTTGGCGGACTCTGTACGGTGGCTGGGATATTGATGCCTCCGGCTTGGTTGATAGAGGGTCGGGCCTAGGCTAGGCGTGTGATGGCTTATTCTGAGCTAGGTTAGAGTGTCGGGCTTTCTGGGACTGTTATGCAGGGATTACTCTCCTGATAATGGTGTGACTCTGGAGGGTTGGGCGTAGGACAGTGACCTGCGAGGATTCAGTTTGTTAAGGTGCCCTCCTTTCTGTCTGTTCGTTGCTGATTGCGAGCTTCATTGTTTGCGTGTTGCGCGTTCTTTAGTCTCATAAGGAACTTAGATGACCAGCGCGCTTATGAGCTGGTCTTCGCTGCTGAGTATTTTTGGCCGATTCATGAGTCTTTAGCTCGTCGGTGTGGTCCTCCTGCTGTGGAGACTTCGGCCTCTCATGGTGAGTCTAGTGCGATCCTGCTGTTGGGTTTCAGTGCGCTTACCTACCGCAAGAGTTCATGATCTTATCATGATGCTTGCCACATGAACGGATGCCTTCAAGGTGTAATAGGATTTGCTTACCTCCAGGGATATCTTTTTGCATATTCCGGAGGCCAGAAGTCCGATGCTTGCCTCGCGTGTCCCTCTCGTTGCTGAGGAGTATATGCTTTGGTCATGGGCACTCCATGAGCCACGTTGAGGAGCTTTTCTTTCGTCGGGTTGCGGGTTGTGCAATGACATGCGCCAGTGCCTGGTTTCCGCAGATCAGCGTCAGCCAATGGGCATTATAGTTCAAGGTGCGGTCTGCCGGTTCTGAAGCGCTGCGGTTAAGTATGGTTCGTCTGGATTACACCAGCACCTGTTGAGTATGGTCTGTTATGAGGATATAGGCCAGCTAGATATTCTAAACCCTAAGCGTCCCTAGTCGGTATTCAGGCATCTTGGTTGGTCCCGGGATGGGGCGCTCCTCAGGTTTCCTGCTAATGTGCATTTCAGCGGCGGCAGATAGACTGGTGGGGTGGTTCTGGGTCGAACAAGAGCGGCTGGAATGCCTGGGGACCATGCCCGCCACAAGGTATGGTCACTCGGAGGATCCCGTTGGCTGGACGAAGTCCCTGCCTGCGAAGGGTCTGGTGTTGCAGAACCAACGTTCTTCCGTTGCCTGTAAACTGGCCCTTCCAGGTCCTTTTATGACAAAGCATTGTTTGCTTGCAGGCTCAATTGGGATGGGTTTGCTATGCATGAGTAGGCAGGTAAGCTGTTATTCTCCTGACCTCTAGGTTCAAATGTGTGTAGTGAGCTGTCATGAGGGTGTCTGGCATGTGGATTTGGAGCTGGAATGTCATACACCAGGTGATGAGATCTTTGGTTACTGTGGTTTGATGTGTTCCACTGAATCTGCATGCCAGTTCGATTTGGTGATGGTGTGGTTAACGGCAGTAGGTAAGGGGAACATTGAGTTATGTAGTGATTGGTTTAAACAAATCATTCTACCTAATTTCTCTACATAACTCATGTCGGTGAACTCTGTCAGTAAATGTGTGGGGTCATTCTCTCCACTGCTAGATTTCTTTTTTGATAGTATTAGTTGCAACTTGAACTCAGGCTCATTCTAGTTCCTTGGTCTTTCTGCTCCAGTGATGTTTGTTTACAAGTTTGGCATGTAGGTCTTGTTACACAAGTGCTGTTCGTTTGGGTAGCTGACAATTACGCCTTTTGCACTTGAATGTTGATGAGGAGGTGGAGTTGTTATCCTACCGATCCTGAATGGCTGTGGATAGGCGGTGGTCACCGGCTATGAAGTGCAACAGACTTGTAAGAGGGTATGGTTAAGAACTTACCCTCTATCTTCAACAGGTCAAAAACTGGCTAAGATCCCTTGGTGATGCTTTGGTAAAAGGCTAGGGCAAACGTTCCGCTTTTCCTAAAGAAGCCACTATCCGTCAATGATTCCCAAGCCTTCACTTGGAATGCATGGGGCCAGTTCATATTCGAGGTCTGGGTGGGGAGGTTTGTATATTCTGTGGCTCACAGACAACACTCTGGATATGCTGAGTGTTGTGCTGAGACAGGGATGAAGCTCCTTAGGCAGTTTCGACTATCATCTCAGATGGATGAATCAGCAGCACAGGTTTGCCTTTAAGTGCTGAGGTTGACAGGGCTAGGAGTTTATTAAGTTGGTTTGGGATTGGCTGATATCGGTTGGGGAAAGTGCATGAGTTTATCTTTGGTACTGCAGCAGAATGAACTGTGGAGGGTACATGGAGGTTTTACAGTCTATAGCTGAGCATCCACCTGGAGCTCTAGCTAACTAAGTTTTTGGCCCTGATGCCTTCCTAGCTGCGTGTTGCCTTCGTAATCGTGCAATCAGGGAGATAAGACTCCTCATGAAGCTTTTTCTCTTTTGGGGTTAGCACTGATTGTCGATGTTGGCGTGTTGGGATTCCCCTTCGCTACGTTCGTTAGCTCATGGGAAGAAGCGAACAAGCTGGCACGAAGGGCGTTTATTCTGTAGACTGGTTGGGTATTCTGGTGAGGTAGGGGTTATTTTGTTTGGGTTCTAAGTTGCGCCAGTGTAGAGAGTCGTGATGTACTTTTCTATGAGCCATTTTGATATACTGTTGATTCTGGGTTCTCCTATGAGGGTCGCGTAATGTCTTCGCATCCCTGCCGCTATCAATCGGACATATGCTGTGCTCGGTTTTTTCCCTTGACCTTTGCTACCCCAATTGTGACGTGCCTGATCATGGGATGACTTGCGTCCCAGGTCAGGGCTGATGGTGTGTTTATTGTTGGTGTGAAGGACTGGGGGGCGGATTCTGCAGTTCTTTCAGATAAATCTTAGCGATCGCGGGGGTCGCCAGGCTCTCTGCGCACATTTCGTCGGTGAGTTCTAGATTAGAAGCCTTACGAGTTAGTGGTACTGGATGCAGGTCCATTGACTAATAGTTCGCAACTACGAACCTCGGATGGCTCGCGGTTTCGTTCATTCAGACGCTCTGTTCGTCGCCTAGGTGGATTAATCGGGTCAAGCCATGTGATGATGGTAAGCCGTTGCCATAGTGCAAGTGATGACTGGAAACTGGTCGGGTTCCGTACTGGTTGGCTGGGTGTCGTCGCGCACCCAGGTTCGTTGATAATGAGGCAAAATAAGGCGGGCCTGTTAAACCCAGGCAGTTTTGCACTGGGGGTACTACACGGTTTTACTGCCGATATGCTGATATCCGATGTTCATGTTGAGTACTTGCTTGTAGTGGG
>JAJSRW010001243.1:0-29630 GCA_022414725.1 Microglena sp. YARC
TGTGGGAGAGTACGTACAGTAATTGACCCCATACCTGTAGTGCACGTTACTTCTTACTTCACCTCAAGCGGAGTGGAGTTACATTTTAGTGATGCCTGCATGTGTTGGCACGTTACTTCTTACTTCACCTCAAGCGAAGTGGAGTACATTTAGTGATTGGCCTGCATGTGTGTTATGCCAGGGTTTATTCCTGTACTTCACCCTTATTTGCGGAGCTACAGTGTAGTGATGACCCACATTGTGTATGCACGTTTACTTCTTACTTCACCTCGATGTGGGTGGAGTACAGTTTGTGATGACCTGATTGTGTTATGCACGTACTTGCTTACTTCAACTCATTGTGGGTGGAAGTACAGTTAGTGATGACCTGCATGTGTGTATGCACGTTACTTCTACTTCACCTCTCTCGGGTGGAGTTACGTTTAGTGATGACCTGCATGTGTTGTATGCACGGTACTTCTTACTTTCACCTCATGTGTTTCGGTGGGAGTACGTTTAGTGATGACCTGCATGTGGTATGCACGTTACTTCTTACTTCACCTCATGTGGGTGGCGCCTCACAGTTATGCATGACTGCATGTGTGTATGCACGTGACTTCTTACTTCCACCTCATTGTGGTGGAGTACAGTTAGTGATGACCTGCATGTGTGTATGCACGTTACTCTTACTTCACCTCATGTGGGTGGAGTTACAGTTTAGTGATGACCTGCATGTGTGTGTATGCACGTTACTTTCTTTACTTCACTCATGTGGGTGGAGTACAGTTTAGTGATGACCTGCATGTGTGTATGCACGTTTACTTTTCTACTCACCTCATGTGGGGTGGATAGTACAGTTAGTGGATGACACTGCATGGGTTGTGTATGCACGTTATTATTTACTTCACCTCGTGTGGGTGGAGTACAGTAGGAGTACCTGCATGTGGTGTATGCATCTTAACTTTCTTAATTCACCTTCATGTGGGTGGATGTACAGTTAGTGATGACCTGCATGGTGTATTGCACGTTACTTATCTTACTTCACCTATGTGGGTGAGTACAGTTTAGTGAATGACCTGCATGTGTGTATGCACGTGAACTCTTACTCACCTCAATGTGGGTGGAGTACAGTTTTAGATGATGACCTGCATGTGTGTATGCAGCGTTACTTCTTACTTCACCTCGATGGTGGGTTGTGGTAACAGTTTTGATGACCTGCATGTGTGTATTGCATCGTTACTTTCTTACTTCACCTCATTGTTGGTTGGATACAGTTTAGTTGATGACCTGCATGTGTATGCACGTTACTTCTTATACCTTCATGTGGTGAGTACAGTTATGTGGATGACCTGCATGTGTGTATGCACGTTATCTTTCTTACTTTTCACCTTCATGTGGGTGGAGTACAGTTATAGTGATGACTGCATTGAGTATGCAACTTACTTCTTACTTCCTGCATGTGGGTGGAAGTACAAGTTTAGTGATGACCTGCATGTGTGTATGACGTTACTTCTTAACTCAACCTCATGTTGGTGGAGTACAGTTTAGTTGATGACCTGCAATGTGTTGTTTGCACGTTACTTTCTTACTTACCTCATGTGGTGAGTAAACAGTTAGTGATGACCTGCATTGTGTATGACGTTACTTCTTATCTTTCACCTTCATGTGGGTGGTAGTACAGTTTATGTGATGACCTTGCTAATTGTGGTATTTGCACGTTAATTCTTACTTTGCACCTCATGTGGGTGGAGTAACAGTTTTAGTGTATGAACCTGCATTGTGTGTATCACGTTACTTCTTACTTTCACCTCATGTGGTGAGTATCAGTTTCAGGTGATGACCTGCATGTGTGTATGACGTTACTGTCTGTACTTCACCTCAATGTGGGTGGTAGTAACAGTTTAGTGATGGACGCTGCATGTGTGTATGCACGTTACTTTCTATACTTACCTCATGTTGGTGGAGTATCAGTTTTAGTGATGACCTGCATGTGTGTATGCACGTTACTTCTTACTTCAACCTCATGTGGGTGGAGAACATTTAGTGATGACCTGCATGTGTGTAATGCACGTTACTTCTTACTTCACCTCTATGTGGGTGGAGTATCAGTTTTAGTGATGACCTGTGCAGTGTGTGTATTGCACGTTACTTCTTACTTTCACCTCATGTGGGGTGGAGGTACAGTTTAGTGGATGACCGTCAGATGTGTGTATCACGTTTACTTCTTACTTCACCTCATGTGGGTGGAGTACAGTTTAGTTGATGACCTGCATGTGTGTATATGCACGTTACTGTCTGACTTCCCTCATTGGGTTGGAGTACAGTTTATGTGTGATGACTGCATGTGTTTGTATGCACGTTAACTTTCTTACTTCACCTCTATCAGCTTGAAATCAACTGCCGGTAAGTGGACAGTAGATTAAGCAGCGGAAAAGACGCATCAATTGCTGAATACACGGAGACTATGGAATGACGTTATCAGACACAGGAGACCGTCATAAAGGGGCATCCGTGGTGAAAGGAGGCCGGTAGATACCAGGAGCCTAGACTTAGGGTACAGATCAGACCGGAGACGTTAAGGTGCAGGAAGCTGCCACTTGAGTCATGCTCAACGATGACTCAGTCCCACGGGAAGCTGCTCAGGAGAGCCCGATAGTTCTAAGTGGAGTACATAAGAGTCACCAAGTCATAGAAACAGCGTGGAGCACCGCTATACATCTGATGACTCCAGCTCTATGACACAGGTGAACATACAATAGTACTACTACCACTATGGCACTGGTGACATAGAACTTATGGTAACAATAAATAAATAAAATGAAAGAATCCGGAATAATCGAGAGAAAACTTCAAATGAACCCGAAGGGTTGTAAGTGAAGTATGGAAGCAAGGCAAAGACCAAAATTTTTGCAAGTGGATGATAAGGGACCAACTAAATAATGCAAAGTCGGGTAACAACGTATATGAACACCGATTCCGGGGAATTAGGACTAATGCCATCAATGATAACTTAAAGAATCTGTAGAATGGTAACCAAGAAACCCTAAAATGTAACCAAAACTTCCAGAATACATGTAACAAAAAAATGGTTTAAAGGGAGAAGCCAGTCATTCAACATGCGAATGAAAACGCATCATCAGAACACCATAGGGATCAAGGGGCTTGGGTGAAGGGGTCAGCACAGTTTGTCCTTAGTGTTAGAACTATAGGCAACTCCACCTGGCCATACCTCCTATTCAGCTCCTGGATATGGTGATAGGATGACACATGTGCTTTGTTGCGAGGAGCAGCTGACAGTCATTGCCCATGCTTCAATAGGACCCCAATGTTGTTCACCCTGCTTGAATGGTGACCAGTGTTCACAAGGCATATGCCCTAGAATCAATTCTCAAGCTTTTTCAACCATTGCACCTCCCTGGCAGTCTGTGAGACAGGGCCTGATACTCAGCCTCACTGGAGCTACACGAGCAACAGTGGGTTGCCTTTTGCTCATCCAATTCACAAGCGCAGCCTCCAGCAAGCACAGCATAGCAGTCTGAAGATCTCCTGTCAGACCCATCATCAGCCAACAGGATGGAGTCACTAAAGACAGTAAAAGAGAAACCCAGGGCTGTGAGTGTATAAGTTGAGGCCCAGATGGGAATGTTCTCTCAAATACAAAATAGCAATGCGCTTGCTGCGCCCACAGGGGGGCAGTAGGGTTGAGCAGAAAACCTGGACAGGTAGCTAACAGCAAAAGAAATATCAGGCCTTGTGGCAGGTAGCCAGGTACACGCAAAGCCCCCACAAAGAGAGAGGTTACTGGCTATTAGAGCCAGAGGTTCTCCAGGAGGATCAGGTGACAGTGCAGGTCTTGGACATGGGAACTGAAAACTTGGGGCTTGGTAGCAGCAGTGAGACCAAACTGCTCCACCAGCTCAACAATGTAGGAGTGCTGGGAGAGGTCGATCTTTAACACATCCTGCCGTCAGAATCAAAGTGTACAAGTCATGTCCAATGAAAGGAACTTGGACAGGTAACCAATTTCCTTGACTTCCCACCCAGCTGCTTCCATAGCCTTGATCAGCAAGGCATACCTATGCAGCTCACTAAAAGCATACAGATAAAGTCCATCCACATAGTCAGGACATAGCTCCACCCACAGTAGAATCCCTCCTGAAATACAGAGCAGGTTCAGCTTTGCACATGGTAAACCGTGGGCAACCAAAACCTGCTTACATCTTTGCTCCAAGCCCTGGGTGCCTGCTTCAACCATAAAGAGAGGTTTATTAGCTTTGCACACAAGGGGAACATTGTCAGGACCAAGTTCATGAAAGCCCTCAGGCTGGTAGCAGAACAGGGTCCAAAAGACACAGGGTTCCATTAGCTTGGCATTCAAGAATGCAGTAGTCTTGATGTCAGCTGCCTCACAAACATTTTTCTATGAGTGTGGATGGCAGCAAGGAGCACACGAAGACCTGCTTTAGAGGAGACGGGGGCATATACATCATGTAGTCAGCCCAGGAATGATCGTTGGCAGAAAACCACGAACTACAAAACGAGCTTTGAACGCAAAGAACCCATCAGCCCATGTTCTTGACAAATAACCATCTGCCAGATAGAATCCTTGCCTAGGAGGCTGTGGTGAGGACCAAGTGCCGTTCATGAGCATGGAGGAGGCATATACGCTATCCTTCATAGCCTGCAGCCAGAGAGATAGATTCTCTGTCTGGGTTAGTAGGTACATTGCAGCTTATAAAGAGAGTTCAGTAGAGGTAGAAATAAAGCCCCCACGTACAAGCAGTGTACTTGTACATGGGCAGCGGGGATATCAGCAGTATCAGCAGTAACCGGTAATAAAGCCCCCAGCGCAGCACTCATGCGTGGTTGAACAAGGCCGGCTCCTTTGGCCTCTAAATCGTCGAAGCCTGGGTACACTGGAACACCCAGCCATACGCAGTATCTGACCCGGACCAGTGTTCGAGGTCATCACTCACATCATCTGTGACGCCCACATCGTCGCAATGCCTGGTCCGGTATAAAACCACCAGTATAGCAGGGGGTGAAGTGATCGAACAACTCCCGCGAGCTATCCGAATAGAGTGGACGGGGGGTGGCGACTAGTGGGCAGTGGACCTGTACTAGGTTCCACTATGACCGAGCTGTCCTAATCCTATCGACTTCACCGACGAAACGTGCGCAGAGGAAGGCCCGGCGACCCCCTGAGATTCGAATAATTAGAGCTTGAAGGAACATCAGACTCCCCTGGCCAATGCCGCCGCACGCGATACAGCACCATCATTACCTGGCCTGGGACGCATCGTTCATCCCATGACCAGTAAAGCGGTCAACAATCGGGGTTGGTAAAGGGCCCAGGACATTGTCAGTAGTATCAAGCCCTTTACCGATGATAGCGGCAGGGGTGCGAGAAAAATACTGAGATCCATCCATAGGGAAAAAAGCCCAGGGATACAGTTATAAGCTAAACTGTTCATAGAAGAGCACATCACGACTCTCTACCACCTGGCGCAACTTAGGAACCCAAACAAAATAACCCTTACTCACCAGAGAATACCCAACCAGTCTACCAGATAACGCCCTTTCGTCAAGCTTATTGCGCTTCTTCCCCATTCACTAAGGTAACATAGCATGGGCACCCGAACACGCGCAATAACGATACAGTCAGGTAGAACCCCAAAGAACAACTCATAAGGAGTCTTGTCACCCTGATTAGGCAGCCGGTTGCGTAGTAACACGCGGCGAGGAAGGCATAGGGCCAGAAGGACTTAGTGAGCTTAGACTCCAAGTGAATGCTCCTAGCTACGTTCTGAAGGACCCCATTGTACCGTTCCACAGTCGCATTCTGCTGAGCAGTGTAAGCCATGGACAATTCATGCACAGCACCAACCGATTCTAACCAATCCTCGAACCACTTCACTATAAATTCCTTAGCCCTGTCAGACCTAAGACACTTGAAAACAAATCCATGCAGCTGAGTCATCCATCTGAGGATGGTAGTTTGAACTGCTAAGGGAGCTTCATCCCTGGTTCTCAAGCACAAGACCTCAGCATAGCCAGAGTATTTGGTCAGTGAGACACAGAACATAAAACTCCCCACGCAAGCCCTAATATTAAATGGCCCCATGATGTCCAAGTGAAGGCGTTGTAATGGGCACGGATCCTAGTTTTGCTTTCTTTAGGAAAAGGGATACGTTTCCCTTTGCCTTCTGACAAGCATCACATGGATCTTAGACAGTCTTTGCACCTGTTGGAGAGTTGAGGGGTAAGTTCTGAACCAACCCCTTCCTTACAAGGTTGTGCATGGCATCATAGCCAGGGTGACCCAGCCGCCTATGCCACAACCATTCAGGAGTGGTAGGATCACAACTCCACCATCCTCATTCAACATCAAGAGCAAAAGCTGGATAATCTTCAGCACCATACAAACGGCCACGAGGTGTGACAAGGCCTACATGCAAACTTGTACACACCCATCACTGGAGGCAGGGAAAGACCACAGAACAGAAGAGCCCTGTGTGGCAGTACAACTAAGACTATCAAAAGAAATCTTGCAGTTGTGAGCATGGGCAACAGCATTTACTGACATGAGGTTCACCGGACAGTGTGGGATGTAGAGAACATTGGTTAAAGTGATTGGTGTTGGTAACCAATCACTACATAACACAATAGAACCCTGACCCACAGACCGTTGAACCACACCATCACCAAATTTAAACTGCTGGCCCAGTCTCAGAAGCATGAAACACAGTGAACAAAGACATATCACCTGTGATTGACATCCCAGCTCCAGAATCAACATGCCAGACACCCTCAGACAGGCTCGGCTGCAGACATATGAAAATTTCGCAGTGCAAGAGAAAAGGACAGAGCGTACCTCCTATTTCTTGTCCAAAGCATACCCATCAATCTGAGCCTGCAAGGAGGCCAGCTGCCGCGGAGTAAGCACACCTGGAAGGGCCAAGGCCATGGGCACCGGATTGGTAACCGGTGCACCAGGCTTGGTCTTACGCAGGTGCGGATGCTTCGTGAAACAGCGATCCTCCGAGTGGGTCGTCTTGCTGAGGCATGGCCCCAAGTGCAATCCAGACGTCGCTTGTTGGAACCAGAACCCTGAGAACCAGATCCCTGCCCACGCTGAAACGCAGCATTGGCAGGAACCTGGGAGCGTCCCGGGACCAACCAGGATGCCTAGAGTCGGACCTGGGGAGAGCAATGTTCAAAATGTCGAGAGACCGATATGCCTCCAGACAAGACCAGTAATCTACAGTCTGTCTGTTAGCCAACATCATACCGTACTGGATCCGCAGCGATTCAAATCGATCAAACGGATCCCATTCACAATGGTTTCCATGGCGTGGCGCTGAGTGACAGGATGTCCAGCACTGCGGAGGTCAGTGCACAGACTGCGAACTATGCGAAAGAAATCATCGACACGGTCAGAAGGGCCCATGTGCGCATTTATGAAGTTCGATACGCATGAGAGGGACTCTAGAGGCAAGGGCATCAGACTGCGTCTTCCGGATATCCAAAAGGATATATCCCGAGGGGTGGCAAAGTCTGGTATACCTTGACCATATCGTCCTCCATGTTCGCGAGCATCATAGTTAAACACATGAACTCCTGACGTTCGAGAGGCAGTGCACTGAACCCCAACAGTGCAGGATCAAACCGAGACTCACCATGAATGAGGGTATTAGACCCAGCTCCATTCGCAGAAGGACAGGAGCCAAGGACCTACGAATGTCCATGAAATACTCCGCAGCAAGACCAGCGTCAAGAGCGCGCTGGTCGTCTATGTTCCTAATCACAGGAATGGACCTCGCAACACTCATAAGCAGCTCGAAATCTGGGCTAACAGGACACAGAGGGACAGGCACTCGCACAAACTGATAACCAAGCTTCTCGTGATCACTACGCCTCGTACCACCAAAGGAAACACCATGATCTGGGGATACAGAATCCCCAGAAGTGACTGGACCAAGAAAGAACGACACCTGGTACCAAGCTCAGAGAAAGCCATCACTCGGCGATGCCTCAGCTTCACACTAACATTTGCCATTGTAGCCTGCATATCCATCCGACCGTACAAAGAGCGGTTCAAGGACTCACCATCCCCGTCGATCCTGGTTGATCAGGCGGTAGTTCCCGCAAGTTCAAAGTCGGAGGAGATCCACCAGTGAGCAGATGCTCCAAGATTCGCATGACCGCGTATTATAGCATAGGAGGAGGGCCAGGGGCAGGAGGCAGCTCCACCGGCGGAGGCGGAGGGGTTCCAGGGAGCACCAGCAAGCAGAGGTGCGTGCAGAGGAAACAGCAGCCTCGCGAGAGCGAGTGTGGTAGCCAGGAGGCCACGCTCCATGGGGGCAGATGCAGAGGAAAAAGAAGCAAAGCCCTTCAAGAAAGTGGGCTTAGCCACCTCCGGGGTAAGCCGGGGGAACAGGCTCAAAGGGAGGCGCCGACGATGGCTGAGGCTGATACACAGGCGAAAGCTCTCGATTAGGCATCTGCTGATCAGCAGGCTCATACACCGGCGAAACAGCGGAAGTCTCAAAGACACGAGTGGCAGCAGCAGATGGGTCACGCCACCGAAGTCAGCACTCGTAGCACTCTTCAAGTCCTCCTCATCATCAGTAGTAGTAGAGTAGTCTTCATCATAATTGAAGGGGACGCAATGAGGCTGCGGGTCTGATGCACAACGGATGATCTGTGTCTGTACACAACACAGCTTCATCAGGACATCCTCAACATCAGAGGACAGGCGTCGAACATTGAAGAAGGAACCGTAAAGTGGAGGATTGATCGGGGGGGTTACTTCCTGATGGCGGAAGGACCCTCCTCTTCCGGCAGCAGAGGCCGCTGGCGCGCAGTCGTCTAGCCAATCTAGAGAACCTTCACCCCCGTTGGGAGATTCGTCGCATCCATTGCTCACAATGACACTGCGGATCCCACGAGCCCATGAAACACCATTAAGTTTGGTAAGTTTCACAAAGGCAGGCAGGAGGCCCTCGCGGAAGTTGCATTATCAAAGCAGTGGTAGTGATGAGGAGCCCAGTAACCTATCAGCTTGAAATCACTCCGGTAGAGTGGACAGTAGATTAAAGCAAGCGGAACAGACGCACCAATCTATACACGGAGACAAGGATAACGTTACAGACACAGGAGACCATAAAGGGCACCAGTGGTGAAAGGAGCGGTAGACAGGAACCTAACAGGTACAGATCAGACCGGAGACGTAGGTGACAGGAAGCTGCCACTGAGTCATCTCAAGATGACTCAGTCCCACGGGAAGCTGGCTCAGGAGAGCCGATAGTTCTAAGGGAGTACATAAGAAGTCACCAAGTCATAAAACGCGTGTGAGAGCACCGCTATACATGCTGATACCTCATGTTGGAGTACAGTGTTAGTGGATGACCTGCATGTGTGTATGCACGTTACTTCTTACTCACCTCATGTGGGTGGAGTACAGTTTAGTGATGACCTGCATGTGTGTATGCACGTTACTTCTTACTCATGTGGGTTGAGTACAGTTTAGTGATGACCTGCATGTGTGTACACGTTACTTCTACTTCACCTCATGTGGTGGAGTACAGTTTAGTGATGACCTGCATGTGTGTATGCACGTTACTTCTTACTCACCTCATGTGGGTGGAGTACAATGTTATGTGTGTATGCACACGTACTTCACCTCATGTGGGTGGAGTACAGTTTAGTGATGACCTGCATGTGTGTATGCACGTTACTTTCTTACTTCACCATTGTGGCACTGGAGTACACCTGCACAGTTCTTCTTACTTCTTACTTCACCTCATCCTGCATGTGTGTATGCACGTTACTTCTACTTCACCTCATGTGGGTGGAGTACAGTTTAGTGATGACCTGCATGTGTGTATGCACGTTACTTCTTACTTCACCTCATGTGGGTGGAGTACAGTTTAGTGACCTGCATGTGTGTATGCACGTTACTTCTTACTTCACCTCATGTGGGTGGAGTACAGTTTAGTGATGACCTGCATGTGTGTATGCACGTTACTTCTTACTTCACCTCATGTGGGTGGAGTACAGTTTAGTGATGACCTGCATGTGTGTATGCACGTTACTTCTTACTTCACCTCATGTGGGTGGAGTACAGTTTAGTGATGACCTGCATGTGTGTATGCACGTTACTTCTTACTTCACCTCATGTGGGTGGAGTACAGTTTAGTGATGACCTGCATGTGTGTATGCACGTTACTTCTTACTTCACCTCATGTGGGTGGAGTACAGTTTAGTGATGACCTGCATGTGTGTATGCACGTTACTTCTTACTTCACCTCATGTGGGTGGAGTACAGTTTAGTGATGACCTGCATGTGTGTATGCACGTTACTTCTTACTTCACCTCATGTGGGTGGAGTACAGTTTAGTGATGACCTGCATGTGTGTATGCACGTTACTTCTTACTTCACCTCATGTGGGTGGAGTACAGTTTAGTGATGACCTGCATGTGTGTATGCACGTTACTTCTTACTTCACCTCATGTGGGTGGAGTACAGTTTAGTGATGACCTGCATGTGTGTATGCACGTTACTTCTTACTTCACCTCATGTGGGTGGAGTACAGTTTAGTGATGACCTGCATGTGTGTATGCACGTTACTTCTTACTTCACCTCATGTGGGTGGAGTACAGTTTAGTGATGACCTGCATGTGTGTATGCACGTTACTTCTTACTTCACCTCATGTGGGTGGAGTACAGTTTAGTGATGACCTGCATGTGTGTATGCACGTTACTTCTTACTTCACCTCATGTGGGTGGAGTACAGTTTAGTGATGACCTGCATGTGTGTATGCACGTTACTTCTTACTTCACCTCATGTGGGTGGAGTACAGTTTAGTGATGACCTGCATGTGTGTATGCACGTTACTTCTTACTTCACCTCATGTGGGTGGAGTACAGTTTAGTGATGACCTGCATGTGTGTATGCACGTTACTTCTTACTTCACCTCATGTGGGTGGAGTACAGTTTAGTGATGACCTGCATGTGTGTATGCACGTTACTTCTTACTTCACCTCATGTGGGTGGAGTACAGTTTAGTGATGACCTGCATGTGTGTATGCACGTTACTTCTTACTTCACCTCATGTGGGTGGAGTACAGTTTAGTGATGACCTGCATGTGTGTATGCACGTTACTTCTTACTTCACCTCATGTGGGTGGAGTACAGTTTAGTGATGACCTGCATGTGTGTATGCACGTTACTTCTTACTTCACCTCATGTGGGTGGAGTACAGTTTAGTGATGACCTGCATGTGTGTATGCACGTTACTTCTTACTTCACCTCATGTGGGTGGAGTACAGTTTAGTGATGACCTGCATGTGTGTATGCACGTTACTTCTTACTTCACCTCATGTGGGTGGAGTACAGTTTAGTGATGACCTGCATGTGTGTATGCACGTTACTTCTTACTTCACCTCATGTGGGTGGAGTACAGTTTAGTGATGACCTGCATGTGTGTATGCACGTTACTTCTTACTTCACCTCATGTGGGTGGAGTACAGTTTAGTGATGACCTGCATGTGTGTATGCACGTTACTTCTTACTTCACCTCATGTGGGTGGAGTACAGTTTAGTGATGACCTGCATGTGTGTATGCACGTTACTTCTTACTTCACCTCATGTGGGTGGAGTACAGTTTAGTGATGACCTGCATGTGTGTATGCACGTTACTTCTTACTTCACCTCATGTGGGTGGAGTACAGTTTAGTGATGACCTGCATGTGTGTATGCACGTTACTTCTTACTTCACCTCATGTGGGTGGAGTACAGTTTAGTGATGACCTGCATGTGTGTATGCACGTTACTTCTTACTTCACCTCATGTGGGTGGAGTACAGTTTAGTGATGACCTGCATGTGTGTATGCACGTTACTTCTTACTTCACCTCATGTGGGTGGAGTACAGTTTAGTGATGACCTGCATGTGTGTATGCACGTTACTTCTTACTTCACCTCATGTGGGTGGAGTACAGTTTAGTGATGACCTGCATGTGTGTATGCACGTTACTTCTTACTTCACCTCATGTGGGTGGAGTACAGTTTAGTGATGACCTGCATGTGTGTATGCACGTTACTTCTTACTTCACCTCATGTGGGTGGAGTACAGTTTAGTGATGACCTGCATGTGTGTATGCACGTTACTTCTTACTTCACCTCATGTGGGTGGAGTACAGTTTAGTGATGACCTGCATGTGTGTATGCACGTTACTTCTTACTTCACCTCATGTGGGTGGAGTACAGTTTAGTGATGACCTGCATGTGTGTATGCACGTTACTTCTTACTTCACCTCATGTGGGTGGAGTACAGTTTAGTGATGACCTGCATGTGTGTATGCACGTTACTTCTTACTTCACCTCATGTGGGTGGAGTACAGTTTAGTGATGACCTGCATGTGTGTATGCACGTTACTTCTTACTTCACCTCATGTGGGTGGAGTACAGTTTAGTGATGACCTGCATGTGTGTATGCACGTTACTTCTTACTTCACCTCATGTGGGTGGAGTACAGTTTAGTGATGACCTGCATGTGTGTATGCACGTTACTTCTTACTTCACCTCATGTGGGTGGAGTACAGTTTAGTGATGACCTGCATGTGTGTATGCACGTTACTTCTTACTTCACCTCATGTGGGTGGAGTACAGTTTAGTGATGACCTGCATGTGTGTATGCACGTTACTTCTTACTTCACCTCATGTGGGTGGAGTACAGTTTAGTGATGACCTGCATGTGTGTATGCACGTTACTTCTTACTTCACCTCATGTGGGTGGAGTACAGTTTAGTGATGACCTGCATGTGTGTATGCACGTTACTTCTTACTTCACCTCATGTGGGTGGAGTACAGTTTAGTGATGACCTGCATGTGTGTATGCACGTTACTTCTTACTTCACCTCATGTGGGTGGAGTACAGTTTAGTGATGACCTGCATGTGTGTATGCACGTTACTTCTTACTTCACCTCATGTGGGTGGAGTACAGTTTAGTGATGACCTGCATGTGTGTATGCACGTTACTTCTTACTTCACCTCATGTGGGTGGAGTACAGTTTAGTGATGACCTGCATGTGTGTATGCACGTTACTTCTTACTTCACCTCATGTGGGTGGAGTACAGTTTAGTGATGACCTGCATGTGTGTATGCACGTTACTTCTTACTTCACCTCATGTGGGTGGAGTACAGTTTAGTGATGACCTGCATGTGTGTATGCACGTTACTTCTTACTTCACCTCATGTGGGTGGAGTACAGTTTAGTGATGACCTGCATGTGTGTATGCACGTTACTTCTTACTTCACCTCATGTGGGTGGAGTACAGTTTAGTGATGACCTGCATGTGTGTATGCACGTTACTTCTTACTTCACCTCATGTGGGTGGAGTACAGTTTAGTGATGACCTGCATGTGTGTATGCACGTTACTTCTTACTTCACCTCATGTGGGTGGAGTACAGTTTAGTGATGACCTGCATGTGTGTATGCACGTTACTTCTTACTTCACCTCATGTGGGTGGAGTACAGTTTAGTGATGACCTGCATGTGTGTATGCACGTTACTTCTTACTTCACCTCATGTGGGTGGAGTACAGTTTAGTGATGACCTGCATGTGTGTATGCACGTTACTTCTTACTTCACCTCATGTGGGTGGAGTACAGTTTAGTGATGACCTGCATGTGTGTATGCACGTTACTTCTTACTTCACCTCATGTGGGTGGAGTACAGTTTAGTGATGACCTGCATGTGTGTATGCACGTTACTTCTTACTTCACCTCATGTGGGTGGAGTACAGTTTAGTGATGACCTGCATGTGTGTATGCACGTTACTTCTTACTTCACCTCATGTGGGTGGAGTACAGTTTAGTGATGACCTGCATGTGTGTATGCACGTTACTTCTTACTTCACCTCATGTGGGTGGAGTACAGTTTAGTGATGACCTGCATGTGTGTATGCACGTTACTTCTTACTTCACCTCATGTGGGTGGAGTACAGTTTTAGTGATGACCTGCATGTGTGTATGCACGTTACTTCTTACTTCACCTCATGTGGGTGGAGTACAGTTTAGTGATGACCTGCATGTGTGTATGCACGTTACTTCTTACTTCACCTCATGTGGGTGGAGTACAGTTAGTGATGACCTGCATGTGTGTATGCACGTTACTTCTTACTTCACCTCATGTGGGTGGAGTACAGTTTAGTGATGACCTGCATGTGTGTATGCACGTTACTTCTTACTTCACCTCATGTGGGTGGAGTACAGTTTAGTGATGACCTGCATGTGTGTATGCACGTTACTTCTTACTTCACCTCATGTGGGTGGAGTACAGTTTAGTGATGACCTGCATGTGTGTATGCACGTTACTTCTTACTTCACCTCATGTGGGTGGAGTACAGTTTAGTGATGACCTGCATGTGTGTATGCACGTTACTTCTTACTTCACCTCATGTGGGTGGAGTACAGTTTAGTGATGACCTGCATGTGTGTATGCACGTTACTTCTTACTTCACCTCATGTGGGTGGAGTACAGTTTAGTGATGACCTGCATGTGTGTATGCACGTTACTTCTTACTTCACCTCATGTGGGTGGAGTACAGTTTAGTGATGACCTGCATGTGTGTATGCACGTTACTTCTTACTTCACCTCATGTGGGTGGAGTACAGTTTAGTGATGACCTGCATGTGTGTATGCACGTTACTTCTTACTTCACCTCATGTGGGTGGAGTACAGTTTAGTGATGACCTGCATGTGTGTATGCACGTTACTTCTTACTTCACCTCATGTGGGTGGAGTACAGTTTAGTGATGACCTGCATGTGTGTATGCACGTTACTTCTTACTTCACCTCATGTGGGTGGAGTACAGTTTAGTGATGACCTGCATGTGTGTATGCACGTTACTTCTTACTTCACCTCATGTGGGTGGAGTACAGTTTAGTGATGACCTGCATGTGTGTATGCACGTTACTTCTTACTTCACCTCATGTGGGTGGAGTACAGTTTAGTGATGACCTGCATGTGTGTATGCACGTTACTTCTTACTTCACCTCATGTGGGTGGAGTACAGTTTAGTGATGACCTGCATGTGTGTATGCACGTTACTTCTTACTTCACCTCATGTGGGTGGAGTACAGTTTAGTGATGACCTGCATGTGTGTATGCACGTTACTTCTTACTTCACCTCATGTGGGTGGAGTACAGTTTAGTGATGACTGCATGTGTGTATGCACGTTACTTCTTACTTCACCTCATGTGGGTGGAGTACAGTTTAGTGATGACCTGCATGTGTGTATGCACGTTACTTCTTACTTCACCTCATGTGGGTGGAGTACAGTTTAGTGATGACCTGCATGTGTGTATGCACGTTACTTCTTACTTCACCTCATGTGGGTGGAGTACAGTTTAGTGATGACCTGCATGTGTGTATGCACGTTACTTCTTACTTCACCTCATGTGGGTGGAGTACAGTTTAGTGATGACCTGCATGTGTGTATGCACGTTACTTCTTACTTCACCTCATGTGGGTGGAGTACAGTTTAGTGATGACCTGCATGTGTGTATGCACGTACTTGTGGGTGGAGTACAGATATTCGTGGATATACCGAGGCCAAGGCTGAATCGCTATTGTGATTCAAAGCTGTACACGACCCCAACGGTTCAGAATCGAATTCTGATTATATCATATTGTCCGCGAACGCATCAGCTAGGTGCGCAGCTAATTCCTATTCGCATTCGCATCTGGCCGCAAGCTGGCCTGCTTGGGAGGCTGGTATGGCAGTACATGAGATGTACAAAAAAACTTGAAATTTCTTCAATGAGATGGCGGTCTGAGATCGCGTGAGCTACCGCAAATAAAGTTTCCGCGGGACGAAAGGCTTATCGAACCCCTGCCACAAGGTCGGAGGCTGCGCTTCAGCCTTGGCCTCGGAATTTACTGGAAGGGCAACTAATATAAATAACTTGACTTCTCCTCCCAATTCGCCTCCAGTAGTCCCAATCCCACCTCCCAACTTGATATTTCACCCCCCCAATCCCAAATCAAAGTCTGACTTCAGATGTGCATGTTTGAAGATTTGAAATGTTTTTATTTTTGAAGTGAGATTTGAAATTTGAAAATCCAGTTGTTCTTCATGCTATAAAGCAAAACTTAGAACTCGAAATAATGCAACGGAGTCTGTGCAGCTACATACATGGCTTAGGAAACTTAGAAATGTGAATTATCAGTGTTTTTTGCACTGTGTATTGCCATACAGCCCAAACGCTACGTCCCATATCCTGCCATCACCATGACCTAATAAGGAAATATATTCGCTATAGGTCAACCTGCTTTTTATTTTGATGAATTTTGTTTTGAGAGCGACAGACGCTGATTCACTCCTAACGAAAAAGGTGATTCGATTTAGAGAACCCTATACCCGTACGCGCCTTAAGTATTGCCAAACGGTTTTGCAAATAACCCTTTGCCAAACCGGATTAGGGATCCAGCTTGAGACCACTCCAGGTGGTTGGAGTTTGCCAGGTTACCGTTACCATGGTAATCTGTCTACTAAGCCCTGGCAAGTTAATTGTTCCTGATTTGAATTGCTACATGGTTCCTGATTTGAATTGCTACATGGTTTTATTTCCAGCAAGCTTGGGCAGACTACTTCGTGAACATGTAAACTAGACCTTGAACTTGGTTACATGGCTCCAGTCAGCAATTTGGCTGGCTAGAGCCATGTACCGGTCTGGCTACTAGGCCCTAGCAAATTGAATGCTCCTGATTTGAATTGTTACATGGTTTTACAGCAAGCTTCGGCAGACTACTTAGTGAGCATGTAACAAGGAAATGTAAGAATAACATAAGACCCTTTGCCAACTGGATTTCAAGTCTGAGCTTGAGACAGTCAAAACCATAGAACCCTTTGCCAAGTTAGTTTTGCCATGCTTTTCTGATACCCACTTTAAGGGGGGGAATGGCATTTGCCAATACTTAATCTTGTCAATACTTAAGGCGCGTACGGTAGTAAACAATGAGCATGTTTAACTTGACCTGGTTCCCACCACTTGAGCAAACCCCAATTTAAATCAGCATTTTATTGGCACGATTTCTCGCATTTTGCACGCTTGTAATGTTTATTTGCAAATTTGGCCATCGTTATTTCAGGTCTGGTTTAGGTTTTCGGATTCTTAGACGTTGGCTGAAGCATCGGTCCCTGACTGTCTCCGAGCGACCCGTTACTTGCCAGTTGGCTGGCGCATGCCCATTCTTAATGTTTCGGACGTTGCACACTGTTGGCTCGGGCTGTCGGGCATCCGTTGGCATTATTTGGCATTCGTTGGTATCGGCTGGAATTGGCACCAGGCTGACACGTGTCAGGTTGCTGGATCCACATGGACTGAAGTTTCAAAATTGTAGCCAAGCCAGTAAAATAAAGTCAGGCTTCAAGTTCCGGTTGGTCGGTTGGTCGCACAAATGCACAACGGGTGAATTTGAGGGCTTTCGTCCC
Source organism: Microglena sp. YARC (assembly GCA_022414725.1). Lineage (NCBI taxonomy): Eukaryota > Viridiplantae > Chlorophyta > Chlorophyceae > Chlamydomonadales > Chlamydomonadaceae > Microglena > Microglena sp. YARC. Next base: position 17,489 of record JAJSRW010001243.1, read on the forward strand.
CCAGGAGGGGGGGCTCCGCCAAAAAACGGTACATTCTATATCATATAAGAATGGTCGGACTTATTTACAGTAGAGCATTTATGTCTAAATGAGCATCGCAATTTTTATGTTGTTGCAATCCATGGGTAGCCAAATAGGCTGAACGGACTTGCCCAACCATGATATCAGGAGGGGCTAAACAGAAAAGGCGTTGATGAACTGAACCCTAACAACTGTTTTACCGATGGGGGCCCTTAGCTCGTGCTACAGTGATGACTTCATATATCATGCTACAGTGATGACTTCATATGTGCTACAGTGATGACTTCATATGTGGGTACTGTAGCAGGATAACAACTGTTTTACCGATGGGGGCCCTTAGCTCGTGCTACAGTGATGACTTCATATATGATATATCCTTTTAACCAATGAGCACTTCTTAGACAAGTTTTAAACTGTCTTATCCGCTTAGTTAGCTCCCAAGTTATTGTGGGTACTGTAGCAGGATAACCTGCTATTAGTCTAACTTTACATCTCGAGTATGTCTGTTAGATATGTCCCCTCGGTCTAGTTCCGTTACACTGGTTTCGGTTAAACGATTGTTTGGGGCTCAGTTCATCAGTGCTTGTTCTTTTTAAGCCCTTCCTGTAGGGTTGGGCAAGTTCCTTTAGCCTATTTGGCCTACCCCTGGACTGTAACATACATACATACACTGGTTTCGGACATATCTAACAGACATACTCGAGATGTCAAGTTAGACTAGTAGCAGGTTATCCTGCTACAGGTACCGCATGGGGGTACATGGCATTGCAAGACGATATCAGCCCAGAGTAGCCTGAAAACCCATGTAACAATCCAATCCAACCCAGAAGTTCAATACAAGTGTTTTTCCCCTTGGGAACAGTTAAACGCACCCAGTTGGGTAATTGCATACGTTGATAGCCCAAGGGCTGCTCAAGGTCAACAGCATTGCTTTATTACCCACCCCCTGCAGGTTGTTATTCATCAAGGACTCCCAACTCACACACACACACACTCTAATACTAGGTGGTTGCCCCCCCCCCCCCCCCCTACAGGATGGTGCATCCTTCAAGGACCTCCCTGGGGCCCAAGGGCTGCTCAAGGGGGTTTAATACCTACGCCACCAAAACGGTGGTTGGGAGTTTGGTTTGTTTGTCCTTGACACACCCCTGATGTAATGTTTTTTTTTGCTTTGTGGGTGCTTTTTCTTTTTGTTTAAAGCACAGAGTCTCATAAACCCTCGCGGTGTCAAGTAGACTTTAACATGTAATGTAATGTAATGTAATGTAATTGCCCACCCTGTGATTTTGAGGATGGACCCCCCCCCCCCCCCCCCCCCCCCCCCCCCCCCCCCCCCCCTCGGGCTGGCGGTCTCCTCCTCCAGCATCCGTGTGCCTGTAGTTCACCATTCTGACAAGACACAAGAGTCCAGGAGTAGTCATTTAGTCAATTAGGCTGGAGGGACTAGTTATGATCAGGGTACTTCCAAGCGCGCGCTGGCGCGCTGCCTTTTTTGAGCCCCACTGCGCGTTTCGCGCAGTTTTTTGCAACCCCGTGTGGGCGCAGCAAGCAATTTTTGCGCTTTTTGCACTACAAAGCGCAATTTTGTTTTTTTCAAGTGCGCTATAGCGCTGGCCAATTTGGTCAATGGAAGTACCCTGGTTACGATGAAGTAATGATAACGCCTGGTGGGGCGTGGTAGTAAGGGAACCCATCGAACGCGGGTAGAGAACGGTCTACCACCTCAACTGGACAAGCTACCATGGCGGTTGACAACGACCTGCAACGCTCAGGGTGGCCTTAGGGGGAATCGAACCCCTGACCTCGCTTCGTTTCAGCGACTTGGTGTACCATCAGACCAATCGTATCACTGAAACGGGCTTGGAGGGACTAGAACAATCTCGAATAATGATGATAACTTTGAATTATCCAGAGGGCTATGTTTAGGGCAGTCATGCTTCCTATTGTACAATATAGATTATATTGTATAGACCATAGCCTTAGCCTAACACGCCCTACTAGCCGTGTCACCTCCAGGCAGCCAGACCATGTTAGCCTTGATCGGCTGTGTTATACCGATACCTCCGCATTACATTAATACATAAGTGCTACACCAATATATCGCGATGTATTGTACGATAATACCGTGTTCTACTATCTTCTTCAGGATGGGTTCATTTGACTTGGTTTTAATTGTATGGACGTGTAAATGGTATTGCCTGTTATATCCCCTTGATCTCATACTGATTTCCCAAAAAAGGGATTACGATGTCGATATTATACAATATGCAGTAGTACGATATACCTGTACTGACAGCAAATTTAACGCTTTAATTTCACGGTAGCAACCGTGAAATCGAGGCGCATACTATATTCCGCGAAGAAAAAACCGTGAAATCGAATTTCAGGGCGATATTAGGGTTTGGGCCCCTGGGCTCCACATAGGGCTTACTACCGCCTGCCGGCCGTCTGCCGGCTCAACGACAAGCAGACCTATCGACAATCTCGCTTTCCCTAGATTGCATGGCGCAGCCCCTCGATAGATCCCCTGAGGGACGTCTGCGCCCTCTGGTAGCTCCACATCACATAAGCAAAGTAACCTCTGGGGCTTCTTAAAACGGCCAGAACCGGCTGGGCAGATCACCGTTTTCAACAACCAGCTTAACCGAGTTACAGCCGAAGCTCGAGAGGCTGTCGCTCGCAACCCGTCGACCACCTCGGCGAAGACAAGCAGCAAGTTTTTCACCAAGAGGGCAGTGGATTTCCTGCAAACGCTGGGGTACCTTGTGGGCGGGTCCGAGTTAGAAACCAGACCTCACTCGAAAGCGTATGTGAAGTGGGAGCCCTTCCACATGCTGCTGGCCATTGAAAGGTACACCTCTCTGAACTCGAATTGGTTGATCAAGCCTTCCGACCTGTGTGCTCTTGTTTATGAGATGCCTTAGTTGCAGGTCCTAGAACTCAAATTAACTGAGCAGCTAGCGGAGCAATACATGAACACTGTGTGCTCTTGTTTATGAGATGCCTCAGTTGCAGGTCCTAGAACTCAAATTAACTGAGCAGTAAATTTAGTGATTAAATGAGTTGATGCAAAGTACTACCCTACTTGCAGACCCCATAACCATGTAAGATCAGGCAATGAATCAGTGTAACATGTTCAAGTTGAAACATTTAAATGGATTTTATTACAATTTGAAACGTGAAATGTGTAACGTGAAATTATATCCCTCTGAAAAAACGTGAAATGATAATAAACCCCCTCAAAATGAAAGTGAAATCTTTCGAAGCGTTAATTTTTGCTTCGTTCGAAGTCTAATCTTTCGAAGCGCTAAGTTTTGCTGTCAGTACGGTATCTATTGACAGCCCTAAATATACTAGAATTTGATTAGTAGTAGGGGCTGTAGCGTCGCAGACGCAGATCCAGTGTGTCGGTTGCGTCCTAGACACAGATTTTGGAGGGTCTGTTGCGTCGCAGATTTTGGAACTGGTTGCGTGTCGAGAAGCAGATTATGCAACAGGCTGCGTCTCGAGAAACAGACTCGGGGGTCCCCCTGAACAACCCTGTATATATTTTGTTACAGTTACAGATCAAAGAGGCTAAAGGAACTTGCCCAACCATGACAGGAGGGGCTATGAAGAAAAAGCACTGACGAACTGAACCACAAACAATCGTTTTACCGACGGGGGCCCTGAGTTCGAACTACAGTGACAAGTTCGATGCAGCGTCCCCCGCGACGCTAGAAATTGGCGGAGAGTGATCGCGAGGGAGCGACAGGTGGCAATGGAAGCGAGTCAGTTACGAGGCTGTTGGCTGACGTGTCGGGCTTCATCGCGGTCAGATGGATGGATGGTCGGACGGACGGACAAATGGGTAACACTGGGGGGCCAAAAATGAGTAACACTGGGGGGCAAATGGGTAACACTGGGGGGCAAATGGGTAACACTGGGGACAAATGGGTAACACTTGGGGGCCAAAAATGAACAGCCCTGCTGGGAGCCTTTTGAAGGATGAATCCTTTGGATGTTCTTATTGCCTTAGAAGAAACAAGTCCTAGGCAGCGTTGCGAGCGCATCTCAGATATCATCGCTGTGATGACGACGACCTCTTGTTTTTGGGAATGCCGACGGTGGCGGCAGCAGCATTGGCAGCGGCCAGTTGTGATGGTCCTAAGTCGTTCTCCTCCACTTTGATGCGCATGCCCTTGGACAGCCTCTCCAGCACCAGGGAGATGTGCTTCTTGAGCTTGGTGGTGTCCTTGGATGCAGCAAGCTGGGGCATAGAGGCGCCCGCCTCCTTGGCTGACTTGGCTAGGGAGGTGCGCAACATCTGGGTCATGCTCGACTGCATGGGGTGGGTGGGTGGGTGGGTGGGTGGGGGAGGGGATTGAATTATAGTTCTAGTTCTAGTTTTAGTTCAGAGTTGGTATAGTTCTAGTTCTAGTTCTAGTTTTAGTTCAGAGTTGGTATAGTTCTAGTTCTAGTTCTAGTTCTAGTTAAGAGTAAGACGACTTAGTATAGTTAAGGTTATAGTTAAGAGTGAGTATAGTTTTAGTTACAGTTATAATTCAGAGTTAGTATAGTTTCAGTTTTAGTTTTAGTTTTAATGATAGTTTTACTTCTAGTTTTAGTTATAGTTAAGAGTTAAGAGTTAGTATAGTCATAGTTATAGTAACAGTCAAGAGTTAGTAAAAACAAAAAAATCTTAACTTCCAAGATATGTCACAATGACAATTTTAAGGACGTGGGGTTAAGGGAACCAGCTCGTAAGTATGCGATGGACGGGCTTACATCACACCTAGAGTCCAGTGACCATGCCGGTTGGCGATCCTCCGGGTGGGCCCAGGTGACCTCGATGGGGTTCTAACCAGCAACCTGATAAGATCCCGCACCTGCTTCCGTTCGATCCGGGATCGCTCTACGATACAGCCATCCCGTTCCGAACGGGGATAAGAGTTAGTATTTTTATATTTATAATTACAGTTACGACTTGAACACTGCACACTCATCATTACTGATAACAAGGGTGAATCTGATGTTTCTTACCCCCCCCCCCCCCCCCCCCCCCCCACCTCACCATTGCACACACACACACACCTTTCCCCTCTCTCCCCCTCCCCCCTTACCTCGGTGTGCTCCTCCCATCCCACATCTGGCCCGTCAATAATCTCAGGAGAGAAGTAGGACTTGAACACGGCATACTCCTCATCACTGATGCCAAAGCGGAACTTGATGAGCAGCAGTACAAGATGTACCGCCCCTCCCAGCTTGTGTCCTGCACTGGCCACCTGATCCTGGGCAGTGGCCAGGGACGAGCCTAGCTCCATGAGAGATGAATAAGTCTCCTCGACCAAGACGTCTAGCTGATTTAGGGGGGCCGGGTTCTTGTCCTGTGCAAGGGCAGCAGCGAAGTTTGTGGGAAATGGTGCCAACGATGGTGGTGATGATGGTGGTGGTGATGGTGGTGTTCGTGGTGATGATGATGGTAGTAATGATGGTGATGGTGGTGGTGGTGATGATGATGGTGGTGATGATGGTGATGCTGGTGGTGGTGGTGACGGTGGTGTTGGTGGTGATGATGATGATGGTGGTGATGAAGGTGATGATGATGGTGGCGATGGTGGTGTTGGTGGTGATGATGATGGTGGTGATGATGGTGCCACAATGGTGCTGATGATGGTGGTGTTGGTGGTGATGATGATGATGGTGGTGATGATGGTGATGATGATGGTGGTAATGATGGTGGTGGTTACATTATCCAGGTAGCTTACTAGGACGAGCCTAGCTCCATTAGAGAGGAGTGCGTCTCCTCGACCAAGACGTCTAGCTGATTTAGGGGGGCCGGGTTCTTGTCCTGTGCAAGGGCACCAGCAAAGTTTGTGGACAATAGTGCCAACGATGGTGATGACGGTGGTGGTGATAATGGTGGTGGTGGTGATGGTGGTGTTGGTGGTGGTGATGATGCTGGTGATGCTGCTGGTGGTGGTGATGGTGGTGGTGATGATGATGCTGGTGGTGATGCTGGTGATGCTGGTGGTGGTGGTGTTGGTGGTGATGATGATGATGGTGGTGATGATGGTGGTGATGATGGTGATGATGATGGTGGTGATGGTGGTGTTGGTGGTGATGATGATGATGGTGGTAATAATGATGGTGGTTACATTATCCAGGTAGCCTACTAGGACGAGCCTAGCTCCATTAGAGAGGAGTGCGTCTCCTCGACCAAGACGTCTAGCTGATTTAGGGGGGCCGGGTTCTTGTCCTGTGCAAGGGCACCAGCGAAGTTTGTGGGAAATGGTGCCAATGATGCTGGTGATGATGCTGGTGGTGGTGATGGTGGTGGTGATGGTGGTGGTGATGATGGTGATGGTCCCTATAAATATGTAATGTAGTGTAGTGTACGCAACATAAATACAATGCCGTAATGTACATATATAGCATGACACTCATGGCCTGCCCCTCACCCTGAAGCGCATGAGCAGTCGTTTCTTAATCAACTGAGAACTGAGAACCATATTGAAAAAAAACAAAGCTTTTTTTGAGACCATATTTTAGAGACCATACTGAAAAAAAAAAAGCTTTTGTTGAGACCATATATAGCCCCCCCCCCCCCCCCCCCCTCCGACGAATATTATGTATATTATTATAGTATATATTATATATGTTAATATGTCACAGTCAAATCGTAGTTAAATCATAGTCAGGTAAATAAAAAAATGAATGTGGTCAATCAATCAATCAATTGAATTCAAATTCAAAAAAATGAAAGTGGTCAATCAATCAATCAATGTGGTCAATCAATCAATTGAATTCAAATTCAGAAAAATGAACGTGGTAAATCAATCAATCAATCAATGTGGTCAATCAATCAATTGAATTCAAATTCAAAGATGAATGTGGTAAATCAATAAATCAATCAATGTGGTCAATCAATCAATCAATCAATCAATCAATCAATCAACAGCATGGCCTGCCCCTCACCCTGAAGCGCATGAGCAGTCGTTTCTCAATCTGACGGAACTGAGTGGCTCGGTCCTCGAGCTGGTTTCGGAGCTCGGAGGCTTTGCTTGCGAAACTGCAAAATGGGAGCATCTCATGATCTCTGCATTGGGTGTATCATGGTTTTGGATGGTTAGGTTTTGTTTTGTTTTGGATGGTTAGGTTTGGGATGGATAAGTTTGGTTTGGAATGGTTTGGTTTGGGATGGTTGGGTTTGGTTTGGAATGGTTTGGTTTGTGATGGTTATGTTTGTGATGGTTATGTTTGGTTTGGTTTGGGATGGTCTCTCTAGGTTTGTTTTGGTTTTAATGGCCTTGGATTGGGGCGTTGGCATGGGTTGGGATGTTTTGGTTTGTGCTGGATCACTGGGATGTTTTGGTTTGTGTTGGATCACTGGGATGTTATTGGTATTGAGTGTTGGATACTGAGGATTTTTGGTTTGTGTTGGATCACTGGGGGATGTTTTGGTTTGTGTTGGATCACTGGGATGTTTTGTTTGTGTTGGATCACTGGGATGTTTTGGTTTGTGTAATAGGATCATGGGATGTTTTGAGTTTCGTTTCTCAATCTTACGGAACTTTTGAGTGGAACTCGTGTCATAAAGTGCAGCTCATTTGGGTTCAGAGCTCATAGGCTTGCTTTTGCATTGCACAAATTTTCACAGCATGGGCCGTTTATCTAGCGTTGGTTTTAGGGTTGCTGTTTTTTTGGGCTTGGCTTGTTTTCGGCGTGGATCACTTGGGATGGGTTGGATTGGCTTCTGCGTCTGGCAATGGGTTGGGATGTTTGGTTTGGGCTTGGCTTGTTTGTGGGGAATCATTTGGGTATGGGTTGGGATGGTTTTGGTTTGGCTGTGCTTGGCTTGTTTTGGGAATCATTTGGGATGGGTTTTGACTTGGATGGGAATATAGCTTACGCGTTGCGCATGGGTTGTGGGTGCTTTTTGGTTGTGGGCGCCTTGGCTTGTTTTTTTGGGATACATTTGGGATGGGTTGGGATTATAGGGGCCGTTGTGGCATGGGTTGGGCTGGATGTTTTTGGTTTGGCTTGGCTTGTTTTTTGGGATTAGAGTTCATTTGGGATGGGTTGGATTCGGGACAAACCCTGCGTTGGGGGACAGCTAGGATAATGGGGGTTGCGGGATGTTTTTGGTTTGGCTTGGCTTGTTTGGGGGAATCATTTGGGGATGGGTTGGATTGGGGCGTTGGCATGGGTTGGGAGCGATTTTGTTTTGGTTTTTGGCTTGGCTTTGTGTTGGGAAAAGGTACCATTTTGGATGGTTTGTTGGTATTGGGTGCTGTTTGGCATGGACGCTTGGGCATGTTTTTTTGGTTATGGCTTGGCTTTTTTTAGGGGTGAATCATTTTGGGATGGGTTTGGATTGGGGCTGCTTGGCATGGGTTTGGGATGTTTTTGGTTTGCTTGGCTTGTGTTGGGAATCATTCCTGGTTGATGGGTCTTTTCGGATAGGAGGAATCGTCTGGGCAGGGGTTGTTTGGCCACATTCGCTTTTTGGTTTGGTTTGGCTTGTTCTTGGGAATCATTTGGGATGGGTTGGATTGGGGGGTTGGCATGGGTTGGGATGTTTTGATCTCTGGATGCTCAGTACGTAAAGGGCTGAAGCGCTCTAGAATAGAAGGTCCGCATAACGCTGGGTTTGGAGCTTGGAGGCCCTAGCATTGCGGACGAATGAAGTGGATTATCCATTTGGGGTTGCAGGGTAATAGCATTTTATAGGATAGGTTTAGGCTTGGCTTTTGTATGGTTTGGGAAATTTTATACTTTGGGCATTGGGGGGTTGGAGGTTTGCCGGAACGGATTTGCTTCAGTGGCCGCTTTTGGCGATGTTATTGAATGGGTGTTCACAACTAGAACAAGGAGTCGATTGCGCCCTTGGCCCGCGCTTTGGTTGGTCGGAGCTTGAAGGCTAACTTTTCGAACAGACCCGTCAAGTCAGTTTAGGGGTTCTCCTTGAAGCAAGTGGCGAATGTGCTTTGGATGTTCTCTGGCTTGACCCTTTGGTTCGGTTAGCAATCCTTTCGTGAGCGCTGGCTTGGCTTGGCTAGTAACTCTTGGGATGGGTGTCGAATTTAGTATGACAATATTAGGATGGGTTGAGTTTTCTGACCGATTTTTGTTCTTGTGCGAAGACGATTACTTGCACAATTGAACGCAATCTACACAGCGGATGACCCAAGTGCGACGCGAACGCGAATCATTTGAGTTAGTACTTAATGCTGCCACCATAGTGTCCACTCGCTGAACCCACTCGCACACTCACCCTGAAGCCCTAATAGCACAGGAGCCTGGGTGTTCCTGCTGGATGGCTGATATATAGACTAGTTTAGCCTCAGAATTCCATGCAGCGCCAATGCAGTGTAGAACTGAATGAGAAAATCTTGCCGACTAGAAAACGGACAAACAACTTTGGTTGGAACTTAAAAGCATAGAAGTATGTGTTGGTTTAAGGACGACGAACCCCATAGAAATCCACAACATCGGGAGGGCTGTAGGGGTGTGGATAAAAGGTCGATTTTGGTTGGGTGGGTGAATAGGATTATGTTTATGTGGTTGACTTAGGTTTAGGTTGGATTAGAGATAAGTGTTATTATAGATAGAAATTTCATGAATTACAATATTTGTAGTCTGCTCTCTAGTCCACATTGGATTATCGTTATTGGTTGGTTGACTAAGGTTAGGGATTGCGCGTCATAGTTGTGCTTGTACAGAAATTATCTGAATTCAATATTTTGTAGTCTGCTCTCATAAGTCAATGAGTTAGTTTTGGGTTGGGTTTGGTTGACTTAGGTTCATACAGATGTTGGGTATTTGTTTGTGGGTTTTGTCAGAAGAATATCTGATTAAATTCATTATTACAGTTTGACTCTAGTTCATTTCGAGATTGGGGTGGGAACGGTAGAAGAGTATGGAGTGGGGCTGTGCGTGGCGCGGGTGTGTGGGTCTGGAGTCGTAGGGTTAGGGTGTGGGTGAGGGAATGGGGCGGAAGTTTAAGGGACCGTGGATCGCCTCGGATAGAAGGTAGTGATGCTGTCGAGTTACGTGTAGACTTGCACCTGGATTGCCTTCCTGTGACGAGTATATACAGCTCATATAAGTCCTACTCCAAGGGAGTGAATCCGTCAAAGATGAGTGGGGGGTGGGGGTTAAGTTGGTGGGGCTCTAGAAACCCTTGGGATGGGTGGTTTTGGAATACATCGAGGATGCGCGCACTTACTTCGTAGACAATCACACAATATAAAACATGTGCGAAACGGGGGAACGGAGGGTGTGTATAGGGGGTTGGGTTGGTGTGTTATCAGCATCATAGAGTCCTCCCAAGGGAAAGTGAACATCCGTAACCAAATAATTCGGGTGGGTTGGCAGTTCGGTGTTGTTTTGTTAAGAAGCTTGGATTGTGGTATACAGGATTTTGAACGTGAGGAATGGACTTCAATAGGATCACATGTGGAGGGGGCGAGAGAGCTGTGTTATATATGGGTTGGGTGTGTTCAGTACCTCAATGAAAGACTTGCAAGCGGAAGTGCATCCTCATAATATTGAGCGTGGGTGTCAAGGGCTCGGTTGTTTGGGGTGGATTAGGGTTGCTTAGCCTACCATGATATGTTGTATGTGTATGTGTATGTAGGTACAGGGTTGTGTATAGGGGTTATATTAGTTCTCATGCAGAGCCTCCAAGGAGAAGACGCATCCTCAAGATATTGTTAGGCGATGGGTAGAGAGGGATCGAAGGGTTGGCGTTGGTATAGGTTGGGTTGGTTTAGGACTTGCGAGCACAAGGGACGTAGAGTTTGTGCGAGGTGGGTGTTGGTAATTACACAGTTGTCAATGTAAGGTGTGTGCACTGGCTAGATATAGTAGTAGTGCTGTCAAAGGGTTATGTTGTTGGGGGATGCATACTCACGCCTTTTCGATAGAAGTTCTGGGCCAAGGGAAGTGCATCTCACCATTTTTGGGTTGGGGTTAGGGCTGGGTTATTGGGGGGGGGTTTTTTTTTTTTTTTGGGTTAGGTTTGGGTTGGGCTTAGGTTTGGGTTAGGTTGGCTTGGCTTAAGTTGGCTTAGGTTTGTGCTTTGTCAGAATGTATGAAATATTGTATAGTCTGTTGAGCCATTGGATTGGGGTGCGTGACCTCACCAGAAGTCCTCCTATGGAAGAGCATCCTTACTATTGAGTGGGGTTAGGTTGGGTTTAGGTGTCTGTTGGTGTAATTTTGTTGTATGTGTGTGTTACGTGGTATTGTGGTTGTATTGGGTGCTTCACGCTCATAGGGGAGTCTCGGGCAATGGGAATGAGCATTTACCTCTCAAAATTTGGACTCTGATGGCCTTTTTACTGAGATGAGTTTTGTCACCTCGGCTCTTCGTAATACTTGCCAAGGCGAACGGGACAGGGGTCTGTGAGGTGAGGCATTGTTTGGGTGATGCTGGATAGTGGGCGTGGGTAGGTTGCGCTGGGTGGTCGGGTTTCACTGGGTGATTACCTCTTCTAGCGTTTTTGATAATACACTCTGCATCGCGGAGGCGAGAAGCTCCTGGTTGGGTGGGTCATGGTTTGTTGGGTTTTTCTTGGGGCAATGTTGGCGCGGGGGGGGAAAAAGGGCTTTTGACCGGGAGCCGTAACGCCCGCGCTGGGTAATTGGGTAGGAGGTTTTTAGGAGTTGGAGGTGGGTGGGTGGGTTCATCGAGTTAATTATTTAAACTCAGCTTTCTTCGTTAATACGCTTTGCCATGGCGACAAGAATTTGGAAAGCGCTCTAGTGTGCGTGATTTGGATTGTTGCGGTGATGGGTGGATAAATGGGTGGGTTTAATGGGTGGGTGGGTGGGTATGGGTTGTGGTTTGGTGGGGGGGTGGGGTGGGTGGTGGTGAGTGGGTGGGTGGGTTTCGATGAGTTATCAACCGCTCGCAGCGTCTTCGTAGAATATCCTTGCCAATGGCGACGATGGAAGCTCTGTGTGGTTGATGAGTATTGTTGAGTTTGAGTTTGAGTTCTGAGTTGAGTTTGAGTTCTGAGTTAGATTTGAGAGAGTTTGAGAGAGAGAGAAGAGAGAGAGAGAGAGATAAAGAGGCATTACATAGACCGAACCAATCCACATTGCGGCGAAGTTATCAAACTGAAGTCGGTAG
>JAJSRW010001034.1:0-21482 GCA_022414725.1 Microglena sp. YARC
ACGGGTGGTAGGTGGTAGGTGGTAGGTGGCTACGTGGTAGGTGGTAGGTTGGGTAAGGTGGTTACGGTGTAGGTGGTAGGTGTAGGTGGTAGTGCGTAAGGTGGTAGTGGGAGGTGTGGGTGAGAGAGGAGGTGGGAGGTGCGGAGTGGGAGCGTATGTGTAGTGGTAGGTGGATAAGTGGTAGGTGGTATGGTAGTGAGTAGGTGGTAGGGGTAGGTGGTACGTGGTAGGTGGGAGGTAGGTGCGGAGGTGCGGAGGTGGGAGGTAGGTGGATGTGGGAGGTGGGAGGTGGGAGCTGGAGGTGGAGCCGTGGGGAGTGGGAGGTGAGAAGGTGAGAGGTGGAAGTTGGAAGGTGGAGGTGGGAGTGGAGGTGGGAAGGGAGTGGGAGGTGGGAGGTGGGTGGGAGTGGGAGGTGGAGGTGGGAGGTGGGAAGCGTGGGTGGTAGGGTGGTAGGTGGGAACACCTGCGACAGGATGCAGCATTTATCAGTTAACGGGTATAGCCTGCTTCGATGGATGGTGGGAGGGTGGACGCGTGGAGGTGGGAGGTGGCGAGGGAGGTGGGAGGTGGGATAGGTGGTAGAGTGGTAGAGTAGGTAGTGGTAGTGGTAGGTGGTAGTGGAGGTGGGATTGTCGGTAGGTGGGCAAGGTTGGTAGGTGGTAGGGGGTAGTGGTACAGGTGGTAGGTGGGAGGTGGGGTGGGAGGTAAGTGGTAGGTGGGAGGGGGAGGTGGGAGGTGGTGAGGTGGGAGGTAGGAGGGAGGTGGCCGAGGTGGGAGGTAGAGTGGGACGGTGGGAGGTGGGCAGGTTGGGAGGTGGGACGGTGGGGGTGGAGTCGTGGGCTCGCGAGAGTGGGATCGGTGCACTGGGTGAGTGGGAGTGGATGGTAACCGTGGTGGAGGTGGGAGGTACGTGGGAGGTGGACTCGTGGGTTGAGGGAGGGGGGAGTGGGAGGTAGGGGGAGGTGGAGGCTAAAGAGGTGGGATGGTGGAGGTGGAGGTGGGAGGTGGGAGTGGAGGTGGGAAGTGGTAAAGTAGGTTGGAGGTTGGAAGGGTAGGTGGGAAGGGGAGGTGGGAGGTGGTGGGAGGTGGAGGTGGGAAGTGGGTGGGGAGGTTGGGAGGAGGGGTGGGAGGTGGGCAGGTGGGAGGGGGAGGAGGGAGAGCAGCGTGGGATGGTGGAGGAGGGTATGTGGGAGCGTGGGAGAGGTAGCGTGGGAGATGGGAGTGGGAGGGTGGGAGTGGTAGGGGGAGGTGGGGTGGTGGGAGGTAGGTGGCGAGGCGGTGGTACAGTGGTAGGTGGTAGGTGGTAGGGTGGTAGGTGGGCAGGTCAGGGAGGTGGAGTGGAGGTGGGTACCGGTAGCGGACGGAGTGGGAGGTTGGTAAGGAGGTGGGTGAGGTGGGAGGTGGGAGGTGGAGGTGGGACGTGGAGGTGGCGAGGTGGGAGGTGGAGAGGTGGGAAGTAGTGGGAGGTGGAGCGTGGGGAAGTGTGGAGAGGTGGGAGCGTGGGAAGGGGTGGGAGGTGGGAGGAGATGGGGTGGGAGGTGGCGAGTGGGAGGTGGAAGTGTAACGGGAGCGGTGGAGGAGGTAGGGTGGGAGATGGGAGGTGGAGGTGTGAGGTGGGAGTCTGGTGGTGGAGGTACGTGGGAGGTGGGATGGGAGGTGGAGGTGGGAAGTGGCGTGGGAGGCGGGATGTGCGTGGAGGTGGGAGGAGGGGTGCCGAGAGGGTGGGAGGTGGAGGTAGGTGGAGTAGTGGCGAGGTGGGATCGGGTGGGATGGTGGGAAGTTAGCATCCGTGGGAGGAGGGAGGGGAGTGGTGGTGGAGAGGTGGGAGGTTGGGAGGTGGGAGGTTGGGAGCTGGGTGGGAGCGTGGGAGCGAGGGGTGGGAGTGGGAGGTGCGGAGGTAGTGGGAGATGGGGAAGAGTGGGAAGGTGAGAAGTGGAAGGTGGGAGTGAGAGGGGGTGGGGGGAGGTAATTCCATCGTCATCTTAGGAAATACAAGGAATGCAGGACTTCCAATAGCACCAACCCGATTCACATTTATTTCTTAGAATAGCGCAAGTGAGCCTTGAGGAAAGCACAGGAGAGGAAATCTCCTTCTCCCTCAAGTTACTTCTCTCCAACCAGCACCAGCACCGAGTGCCCACCATTACAGCAGCGAGCAGCAGCACCAGCCAGCACCAGCACCGAGGAGCCACAGTACCAACAGATTAAAAACATTCTTTATTGATGCAGAAGCTTACCAATGCACCAACCGACTCGCAGTTATTCTTCACAAGTGCTGCAAATAGCCTGCTCGCACGTGAGGATGCTTCGCCCCGGACATGAGGACTCCTCCATTCCCAAGGTGGTTTTCTAAGCAACTTCCGGTGGGACAAGAACCCCTGCATGTGTGTGTGTGTGTGTGTAGTGGACATGAGGAAATCTCCTCCATTCCCAGGTGGTTCTCTAAGCAACTTCCAGTGGGACAAGAACCCTGCAGGTGTTGTGTGTGGTGTTGTGTGTGTGTGTGTGGTGTGTGTTGTGTGATGTGGTGCGTGTGTGTGGTGTGTGTGTGCGTGTATAGTGTGTGTGTGTTGTGTGTGCGTGCGTGTGCGTGCGTGCGTGCGGTGCGTGCGTGCGTGTGTGCGTGTGTGTTTCTGTGTGTGTCTGTGTGTGTGTGTGTGTGTTAGGTCTGTGTATGTGTGGACAGTATGGGTAAAACCATTCTCTACTATAACTACTATAAGTACTATAACTACTAAATCTAACTACTAGGATAAATTTATAAGTACTATAACTACTATGAACCCACTCTATTATAACACTACTATAACTACTATAAACTAATATAACTAAATATAACTAATATATACTACTAGAATAATATATTAAGTAAGCTACAGAATAAACATCTACATATAAATAGTAGAAGTACCTGGGAATACTAGAACCCACTCTATTATAAGTACTACAACTACTATAACTACTACTAGAACCCTCTCTATTATAACTAATATAACTACCTTCCTGTCATTCTTGGTTACCACAGCCGAACATGAACCATTCAGTCTATTTCCAGGTCAAATTCGCATGTTGATCACTTGGCTCTTCTTCGACTCTGTGATGCAGGGTACTTCAAATGGCCAAATTCGCATGTTGATCACTTGGCTCTTATTCGCCTCTGTGATGCAGGGTACTTCAAATGGCCAAATTCGCATGTTGATCACTCGGCTCTTATTCGCCTCTGTGATGCAGGGTACTTCAAATGGCCAAATTCGCATGTTGATCACTTGGCTCTTATTCGCCTCTGTGATGCAGGGTACTTCAAATGGCCAAATTCGCATGTTGATCACTTGGCTCTTATATTCGCCTCTGTTGATGCAGGGTACTTTCAAATGGCCAAATATTCGCCAGCCAGCTTTAGCGCACTTGAAAACAAAAAAAACTGCGTTTTGTAGTGCAAAAAGCGCAAAAATTGCTTGCAGCGCCCACAAGGGGTTGCAAAAAATTGCGCTTGAAGCGCAGAGGGGGTCAACAAGTCAGCGCTCAAAAACGCAAAAGCGCGCGCTTTGAATTAACCTGGTCGGAATACCCTTGTCCTGGGTTGAAAGGGTAGAGTAGGGTAGGGTATTCCGGTCCCACCTCAAGATTACAATCAATTACGACTCTGACTCTAGAGGAGTGGAGGGCCGGAATACCCTTGATCCTGGTTGAAAGGGTAGAGTAGGGTAGGGTATTCCGGTCCCACCTCAAGATTACAATCAATTACGACTCTGACTCCTAGAGGAGGGAGGGCCGGAATACCCTTGTCCTGGGTTGAAAGGGTAGAGTAGGGTAGGGTATTCCGGTCCCCACCTCAAGACAATGTACAATCATATTACGACTCTGACTCCTAGAGGAGGGCAGGGCCGGAAACCTTTGTCCTGTTGAAATTCCTTTCACAACTAAAAAAATCTGCACTTCAGCTGCAGGAGATGGGTAGTTGGGTCAGCTTGACTGCCTAGTGCCTGCATGCTTTGGCGAAGATGTGGGCAGGGAATGGGTACAAGACACCACTTTATATTTGGGCTACGCGTGACAGCTTCTAGCTGTGATGTAGATTTTGTACTCCAAGTCTCCAAATCAATGAGGAACCAACGCTGCAGCTTAGGTCTCTCAAAGAGAGGGAGACGGTTGAGGTAAGAGTAAGAGCCCTTGCAAGCTCGACAGACCCTCGACAGCCCGCGGTTTCACAGACGCAGACCCCTAGACCCAAGGTTAGCAAATTCATAATGGTTTGTTGTTGTTTCTGGTTTGAAATTTGAACTCGAACTTTGAACTTGAACTGAAGTCAATGCAGGCCCATGGTCCTACAATTCAAATACAAATACAATTTGACTTGAATTTGAACACGAGCACGAATTTGAACTTGAGCTTGAATTTGAACACGAGCACGAATTTGAACTTCAAAGCTTAAATTTGAAACACGAGCACGAATTTGAACTCAAGCTTGAATTTGAACACGAGCCACGAATTTGAACTCGAGCTGAATTTGAACTCAAGCTTGAATTGCAAGTCATTACAGCCACTCATGGTCCTACAATTTAAATAAGAAGACAATTTGACTAAGCCTACCTGTTCTTGGTACATCCAGCTCTAAGATAGCAGCCGCTATCACCACCAGAAGCCAGTAACACCACACCACCACCACCACCAATATACCACCAACACCAACACCAACACCAACACCAACACCAACACCAACACCAACACCAACACCAACACCAACACCAACCAACACCAACACCACACCAACACAAACAAACAACCCAAACCAACCAACAAAACCAACACACACCAACACCAACACCAACACAAACCAACACCAACACCAACACCAAACACCCACAACACAAACACCAACACCAACACAACCACCAACACCAAACAACACCAACACCACAAACACAACACCAACACCAAAACGACAACATATTTACCTGTTTTGGGGGCGTCCAGCTATGAGATAGCAGCCGCCTACGCAGAGGTATTTGGCGTCTTCGGGGTCGCACTCGCTTACGTTGAGCCTCCCTCGGAAGGGAACGTCGAAGAGGTCGGAGATCAGATCGCCATCTGGGCAAATACTGAAGTCTGATGATCCGGACCTCTGTGTGGTGTGTGTGTGTGAGGGGTTGGGCGTGAGCAGAGGTTGGGGTTGGGTTGGGGTTGGGGTTGGGTTGGGGTTGGGGTTGGGGGGGGTTGGGGTTGGGTTGGGGTTGGGGTTGGGGATTGGGGTTGGGTTGGGGTGGGGTTGGGGTTGGGTTGGGGTTCTGGGGTTGGGGTCTGGGGTTCGGGGTTGGGGTTGGGTTTGGGGTTGGGGGTGGGGTTGGGGTTGGGGTGTGGGGTGGCCGGTGGGGGGGTGGGGTGGTGGGGGTGGGGTGGGGTGGCTTCAGATACGACGAGATATCAACAGTTGAATGCGGCAAGATGAAGGAGAGAATCGGTTGAATCAGTTGAATCAGTTGAAAGCGGCGAGAGGAAAGAGAGAATCGGTTGAATCAGTCGAATCAGTTGAAAACGGCGAGAAGAAAGAGAGAAGAATATGATTACACAAACCTACCACACCCTGCAAATTCAAGGCATTCATTTCCTCAGTGGCGTTGTCAGGGTTGTGGTGCTGGTGATGTGGTGATGGTGTGAGGGCAGATTTGTGGTGATGCTGTGGTGGCAGTGGTGGTGGTGGTGGTGGTGGCAATGGTGTTTGTTAGTTGGAGGGGGCTGTATGTGCGTGTGTGTGTGCGTGTGTGTGTGTGTGTGTGTGTGTGTGTGTGTGGAGAGGAGGGATTGATTACACGAACGTACCTGAAGCAGGAGGGCCTGCAAATTCAAGGCAAGTCCTCAGTGGCGTTGTCAGCTTGTTTGTCAGGTTCAAACTCGCCTGCGGGTGGTGGGTGGTGGTTGGGTGGTGGCGGTGGGGTTGGGTGGTTGGTTGGCGTGGGTGAGTGTGTGTGGGTGTGGGTGGGTATGTGAGTGTGGGTGTGGGAAGTGTGTGGGTGTGGGTGCGGTAGTGTGGTGTGGGTGTGGGTGTGGGTGTGGGTGTTGGGTGTGTGTGGTGTGTGGTGTGGTGTGTGGTGTGGAGTGTGGGTGTGGTGTGGGTGGGTGTGGTGTGGGTGTGGGTGTGGGTGCCCTGGTTTGTCGGGTGCGGTTGTGGGAGTGGTCGTTGTGGGAATTGTGGTGTGGGTGTGGTGTGGGTGTGTGGTGTGGGTGTGGCGTGTGGGCCCGCCCCGCCTGTGTGGGGGGAGGGAGGGCTCATGTCAGATGGATGCATGATTGCAGCTAGCAGGTGGCCCGGTGGCCGGCCCCCGGTGGCGGTGGTGATGCTGATGTTGATGCTGATGCTGATGGCTGATGCTTCGATGCTGATGTTGATGCTGATGGCTTGATGCTGATGCATGCTGATGTTGATGCTGATGCTGATGCTGATGTTGATGCTGATGCTGATGCTAATGCTGATGCTGATGCTTGATGTTGATGCTGATTGATTCTTGATTGTGTTGATGTTGATGATGCTGATGCTGATGTTGATGCTGATGCTGATGTTGATGCTGATAGCTGATGCTGATGCTGATTGCTGATGTTGATGCTGATGCTGATGCTGATATGTTGATCGCTGATGCTGATGCTGATGTTGATGGCTGATGCTGATGCTGATGCTGATGATGCTGATGCTGTTGATGCTGATGCTGATGCTGATGCTGATCGCTGATGCTGATAGCTGATGCTGATGCTGATGCTTGATGCTGATGCTGATGCTGATGCTGATGCTGATGCTGATGGCTGATGCTGATGTGAGCTTGATGCTGATGCTGATGCTGATGCTGATGCTGATGCTGATGCTGATGCTGATGCTGATGCTGATGCTGATGCTTGATGCTGATGCTGATGCTTGATACTGATGCTGATGCTGATCTGCTGATCTGATGCTGATGCTGATATGCTGATGCTTGATTGCTGATGCTGATGCTGATGCTGATGCTGATGCTGATGCTGATGCTGATGCTGATTGTTGATGCTGGTGTTGATGCTGATGCTGATGCTGGATGCTGATGCTGATGCTGATGTCATTTATCCCTACTGAGCCTCCAAATGCCCTACTGCCCTCCTGCGACTCACCGAACACACAGACCCACGCTTGCAGTTGGTGTGTTGAGCAGGCTGCAAGTGCCTGGGCATGGGCAATCCACACCTGGACAGAAGAGGGAGTGGTGGGTGGGTGGTGTGGTGGTGTGGTGTGGGTAGGTGGGCGGTGGAGGTACAAATAAAATATTTAGTTTTGAGCGGTGAGTACCAGGGATCTATGTTGAAATCGCCAAGAAGAGAAATCAATAGTAAGAGGAGATGAGAGAAATGACAAATGATTAAAAAAAGTATGGTAAACACACCTGGGCAGATGAGGGCACTGTTCTCTCGAGAACACCTGTTCAAATTGGAACGATACAGAGACGGTTTTACAGTACCGGGGTGCCTACCAGACTGCTTGGGGTACACTTTGTATCGACCTGGTGCTTGAACTCCTACCTAATTTAAATTGTGATTACTTTATTTATGTATTATTTTGTAATTCATAGCATAGATACATGAATAAATACATAAATAAACACATAAATAAATGAATAAATAAATAAATAAATAAATACATAAAATAAATAAATAAATAAAATAAATAGATAAAATTAATAAACTAATACATTAATGAATTCATGAATCCATGAATTCATTCATTGATAAATAAAAAATGCTATGCATTATTACAAGGCGTGACCTTGAGGGGGCCAGCACGTTTTGCTTGCGCTTGGGGCCAGACACCACTCATACAAACACACCTGGAGAGATGAGATTGCTGTTCTCTCGAGAAAATCTGCTACAATTGGAACGGTACAGATAGAGACGGTTTTACTGTACCGCGGTGCGTACCGGACCATCTGTGGTACACTTTGTACCGACCCAGTGCGTGCACTCATACAACCAGTCAACCACACCTGGACAGATGAGATCGCTGGAATTCCCGCCCAGGTCGTTGGCAGCGCACGTTCTTCCAGGACATCTACCTTCCTCCTCAATTCCGCTAGAGTTAACGTAGCAAAGGCCGAGGCACACTGACCCTTCATCCCCAGGGACACAAACAACGGGCTCCTGGAGCTGTTGCCCTGCTGGCTTTGCAGGGGAAGGGATGAAACCAACGTAGACGCTGAACCTGCATGCATGAAGGTTAAAGCCAGTCATACCAAACATCATCTGCTGGGTGGTGGGTCGGTGGTGGTGAGTGGTGGGTGCTGGGTGGTGGGTGCTGGGGTGGTGCGTGGTGGGTGGTGGGCTGGCTGGTTGGTGGTGGTGGGCTGCTAGGTGGATGTTGGTGGTGGTGGGTGGTGGCGGTGGTGGGTGGTGTTTGGGTGGGTGGTGGGTGGTGTTTGGTGGGTGGTGGGTGGGTGTTTGGTGGGTGATGGGTAGGGAGCAGCTGCCTTGGCCACTTTTGCAGTGGAAGGGATGAAACGAGCATAGACACTGACCTGCATGCAATGAAGGTTAAAGCCAGTCATACTAAGCATCATTCTGCTGGGATGGTGGCGTGGTGGGTGGTGGTAGGGAGCAGCTGCCTTGGCCACTTTGCAGTGGGAAAGGGATGAAACGAGCATAGACGCTGAACCTGCATGCATTGAAGGTTAAAGCCAGTCATACCAAGCATCATCTGCTGGGTGGTGGGTGGTGGGTGGTGTGCGTGGTGGGTGGTGGGTGGCGGGTTGTGGGTGGTGGTGGTGGGTGGTGGGTGGTGAGTCGTGTGTGGAGGTGGTGGTGGTGGGTGGTGCGTGCGTGGGTGGCTAGGTGGTGGTGGTGGGTGGTGGTTGTGGTTGGGTTGGTGGGTGGTTGTTTGGTGGGTGAATGGGTAGGGAGCAGCTGCCTTGGCCACTTTGCAGTGGGAAGGGATGAAACGAGCATAGACCCTGAACCTGCATGCATGAAGGTTAAAGCCAGTCATACCAAGCATCATCTGCTGGGTGGTGGGTGGTGGGTGGTGGGTGTGGGTGAGTGGTGGTGTGGTGGGTGGTGGGTCTGGTGGGTGGTGCGTGGTGGGTGGTGGGCTGCTGGTTGGTGGGTGGGTGCTAGGTGGTGCGTTGGTGGGTGGTGGTTGGTGGTTGGCGTGGTTGGTGGGTGGTGGTTGGTGGTTGGTGGGTGGTGTTTGGTGGGTGATGGGTAGGGAGCAGCTGCCTTAGGCCACTTTGCAGTGGGAAGGATGAAAGAGCATAGACACTGAACCTGCATGCATGAAGGTTAAAGCCAGTCATACTAAGCATCATCTGCTGGGTGGTGGGTGGTGCGTGTGGGTGGTGCGTGGTGCGTGGTGTTGGTGGTTGGTGGGTGCTGGTTTGGTGGTTGGTGGTGGTGGGTAGGGGGCGGCTGTCTTGGCGACTTTGCAGTAGGAAGGGATGAAACGAGCGTAGTCGCTGAACCTGCGTGCATGAAGGTCAAAGCCAGTCATACCAAGCATCATATGCTGGGTGGTGGGTGCAAAGTATCATAACTTGGTGGGTAAAGGGTGGAGGGTGGAGGGTAGAGAGTTGACGGTGGAGGGTGTAAAACATCAAACCTTGATGGGTGGAGGGTTGAGGGTGGAGGGTAGAGAGTTGAGGGTGGAGGGTGGAGGACGGAGGGTGGAGGGTGTAAAACATCATTTTTTGGTGGGTGGTGGGTGGTGGGTGGAGGGTGTATAAACATCAAACCTGGATGGGCGGAAGTGGAGGGTGTATAAACATCAAATTGGTGGGTGGAGGGTGGAGGGTGGAGGGTGTAAAACATCAAACTTTGGTGGGAGGAGGGTCGAGGGTGGAGGGTGTAAAACATCAAACCTGGATGGGCGGAGGGTGGAGGGTGGAGGGTGGAGGGTGTAAAACATGAAACTTTGGTGGGTGGAAGGTTTAGGGTGGGGGTGCCAGAAAAACATCAAAATAACAAGGCCAACATTAGCCTCGAATAAGATGGATCTGTGGCCACTGCCGGTGGCCTAAGCCAGTGGGATTTGTGCCCACAGCCAGCCAGTGGCCACAGCCAGCACATGCCTACCAGTTGTGTTTCTTCTTCCGGCTACACATAGTAGCTTCTAGGCAGCTCCCTTTGCCCGTCCTTGGGCACATTGGCCCAACCAGAAGCTAGCTAGTTCGCCTGAAAGCTGATATGACAGACACTCCAATGCAGAGCATTTTTTCGCTACCAGTTGCGATCGGTACCTGGGACCCTGTTTTTGACCGACCCTCCGTTACCACGAGACTCGGCCCCTCGAATCTCGGCCCCGCCCCCCGAACCCCAGGCCGGGCCGGGCCCTTCGGTGCGCCTACCCAAATCGCTATCGAGCAAAAAATTGAAAGACACCAAATCCCTGATCGGTACCAGCAGACCCCCTTTCTGAAACGAAATATGTTATGCTTCTTTCCGCCTTCTGTTTGCTTTTTTTGTTTACTGTTCTGCTCCTATTTGTTTTCAACGTTTGTGCCTCAAAAACCCTAAAGGTTATAGTTTTAAAATGGGAGGTAGACAGGCTGTGCTGCTGTTCTGTCTCGGCACTGTTTTGCTGAGTTTATGTAACGAACTCTATCTCATGCTCTGATGCAGCTAAAACTTGGGTTTACCCAGTGGCTGGCTGAAGGAGCTGATTGGAAGCTGCCATGAGTAGCCCAAATTAAAAACAGTGACTACCAGCATACATCACCAGGTTTTTCTCAAATATTCTTGAGGAGTACTAGTCGTCACTGAGGAAGATTGACGCAGGGTAATTCGATAAAGGCATCTATAAACACAATTCCACCCAGACCCCCCAACCCCAAACCCAATCGCATACGCACATGCACACCCCGACCCCCCCTACACACACCTCACATGGCAGCAGTGCCAAGGTGCTGGAGCATAGACAAAACTTGAGCCAGAAGCTAGCAGGCAAACGATTTACTTCAGCACGCATGCTTCGCACTCCCACCCAGACCCCCATCCCCAACCCCAGACGCACACACACGCACACGCACACACCTAAACCCACACCCACCCACCCATGGCCACACCCACACCCAACTTACAATGCATCAGGTCCAAGGAGCTGCAGCATAGGAACACCTTAAGCCAAACAATAGCAGACGAACGGTTTAATTTTGCACGCATGCTTCACACTCCGCGAGCAGCAGCAAAAAATGCAGAAGGTTTGACCTCTGTACAGGCCTTGCGAGTAATAGGCAGTGTGTTATACGACAAAACGGGGTCGGATGCAGTTCGGTGAAAGTTCTTGGAGTTGCATGAGGATGTTATACCCGCGAGCGCTGCGAAGTACGTGACAGAAGAACAAAGCAATGCGCCCAAAGCAGGCGTGGGGACGGCAAGTCTGCGAGAGGTGGTGTGGCGGAAGTAAGATAGCACGAGCAGGCGTGGGGACGGCAACTCAGCGAGAAGGTGGTGGTGGCGGAAGTAAGATAGACAGGGACTGGACGGGCGCGTAACTGGCTACTTCTTGTGCTTTTGCCTAGGATTCTGGTATAATTGTATGGAATCAGCACGTCCAATCAACTCTCCAAGTATAGACATTAGGGATGGCAAAGCTGGCGAGGGAAAAGGGGCGGGTGCTCTGGGTGTCTGCCCGACTTCCTCTAGTCACCCGAACATGGATTCGAACTTTCGACCTGTGCAAACACGATCGCGCGTGCACGCACGCGTGGGATACGCATTGACATCATTACAATTAGGCATACATACGAACTGTGTCTCGATATCGCATATACTGGTTGGGATCGCTGTGAAGGTGATTGGGTATTAAGGATGGTTATTTAACACGTTACTTGGCTCCGAAACCAATTGGGAATTCTGGGAGCAAACGTTCGCGAACGCTTTCACGTTCGACCTCGATTCCGGTGCCACCTGTCGCTCCGATAGCCAAAGCTCTCCGCCAATTTTCCGCGTCGCTTGCTAGGCGCCTAGGACTTGTCCAGCTTTGCATATGCCAGCCCCCCCCCCCCCCCCCCCCCCCCCCCCCCCCCCCCCCCCCCCGCCCCCCCCCCCCCCCCACCCCCCCCCCCCCCCCCCCTCTCCCCGCCCCCCCCCCCCCCCCCCCCCCCCCCCCCCCCCCGGCCCCCAGCCCCCCCCCAGTGCGTCCTTAAGACAGCTAGGACACTTAAGACTAAGGAAGAAAATGCACGCGGCCCCCTCACCTGGCGGGCCGTACGTTATCTTCTTCGCTTTAGCTCTCTCTGGACCCCCACTTCAGGGTCCCGGAGCTGAAGCCCAAAGTTCCACCCCCGAGTTCCACCCGTGTCTCTCTGCCTGCCTGCATGTCTGTCTGTCTGTCAGTCTGTCTGCTCTCTTTCTCTCCGTCTCTCTCGTCTGCCTCTCAGTCTCTCTCATCTGTCTCTCTGTCTCCGTCTCTCCAGGAGCTGTTTGAACGATTCCGGCCATCTCCGCACCCAACCATTTGGCTCGTATTTAGAGTGCGCATGAATAGAGTTATCAGCTTCGCAGCGGCCAAGATCCTTCGCAAAAGTTGTAATATGTTTTGTAGCTTATTCCCCTACGAGTAGCTACTTACTCCTCTACCAGGGAAACTCCCAGCCTCCTTCCTCGCCAGGGAACTACTCTTCGCCCTTTCTCGCAGTCTGCAGATCAAGTTTCTTAACTATCCGAAGCCCATTCGTACCTTTCCCACTGTTCGCGAGGAGATTTGCCTAGCCCTTGCTCGTATTCCCTCCGTTGTTACCAGAACCCCAATGCATTCCATCTGCATGCTCTCCGGTCTCTCCCGTGCTTGTGCGCGCCCCAGCTTTCCCAAGGGTGAGTCAATGAGGCAGATACTGCGTACACTTTGGGACAATTCAGTCATATGCGACCCTGTCTGCTATCCCACTCCATCTAGGATGCCCTGAAAGTTCGAAATCTTTCGCCTAGTTTCGAACCCTTTCTCGGACAGGGGGGGGGGATCTCATACACCCATGTGAATGAGTTCTGCACACCTGAGCGTTGTGTAGCTGTGTTTCCTCTATTCTACCCACATACACTCCACATGCAGCCGGTGAGCAGCCTACAGGCTGATGCACCATGCAATCAATGAAAAAAGAAGAAAGTGCACCCGTGCATGAAATTGTGCAGCGCTGCATGGGCTCCATGTGGAGTGTATGCGGAGTATTGTTAACTGCAATGTGCAGACGGTTAGACGCCATACCTGGCTTATAGAACCTTGTAACATTTATTATTATTATGGGCTGCATGCTGATCCATGAACCACATGTGCACCAAGTGTTACGCATATGCGCCTGGTATTACGCAGAAGCATGGTTTACACACATGCGCGCTACACGCATTGCATGCAGATATCCATGGTTAAGCACACCGTCATGTGGAGTAATTCATTTGCGGGTTACACATAAGCAGAGTTGCATGTATGTGTGGTTACACATCAACATAGTTACACTTGTGTGGTTACACAACAGCATAGTTACACATATGCTTGGTTACTCATCAGCATATTGGCACATATGCATGAATACGCATAACCGTGGTCATATGCATGAATACGCATAACCGTGGTCATATGCTAAAATGAACTATCCAGCTGCTTATTGGTGCCCTACTCCAACTTGCTATATTTAAAATAGCAGGGTGCCCGGGGGGCCCTCATGGTCAGCCCTGGTGCGTGCATGGTGGGACTTGACGGGTGCTGGCGCGTGATTAGCGAGACCAAGACTGATACCAGGTGATATGTGCGGGTTGCGACAAGTATCAGGTGCCAAGTGCATGTGCGGCTGATATCAGGTGACAGCTGAACATGCGGACGACATGACAACTGCAAGTGCGACAGGTTCTGAAAACTATTTACATCTCATTACACCTAACCTTAATAGAAAACACGCCCGCGCCAAACATGACCCAAATGAACTAGGGTTGTTGGTAAGTGATGTAATAACTTGGCCAGGGGCGACCAATCATGATTTGCCCACAGTCTCCAGTTTGTGAAGCAAGTTATTTCACACCTGACTGCTCAAGTGCAGTCAATGCCACTCCGCATTCAATTAGGTCAAATACTTATCTAATCAATCAACCAGACTCATTTAATTAGGTCAAATACTCTGATAATCAGTCAGCCAGAGTCATTTAATTAGGTCAAATACTTGGATAATCAATGAGCCAGACTCATTTAATTAGCTCAAATACGCATATAAACAATCAATCAGACTCATTTAATTAGGTGAAGTACAGTGATTCACTAAACTACATTTGTCACTACACATTACTTGTATAACACTAAACTACATTTGATTCACTAAACTACATTTGTCACTACACATTACTTGTATAACACTAAACTACATTTGATTCACTAAACTACATTTGTCACTACACATTACTTGTATATAAAACTAAACTACATTTGTATTCACTAAACTACATTTGTCACTACACATTACTTGACCTATACACTAAACTACATTTGATTCACTAAAAACTACAATTCGTGTAACTACACATTACTTGTATACAGACTAAGACTGATATCTCATTAGGCTAATGCAGAATTCAGTCAATCAATGATTTTGCACTACGAACAGTCACGCTATTTGGTTAATTCACTGATGACATGTCTCATGCACAAAATAAGAGATGCACAAATATATGCTACTAATAGTACTGCACAAAATAAGTGCATGCACAAAACAATATGTGCATTTGCACAAATATACGATCTCATGCACAAGCTTATCATTAGGGCGATTGCAGCCCTTTCAAGTGACTCTAATACATTGGTCTGTCGGTTAGAACCAAATCACTTTGAGGATGAAAAGTTGGGCGTTCGATCCCCCTCACTCGTAACCCCACCCTCGCTCTGGCGTGCCCCGCTCACGTTGTCAACGCCGAGGTCCGCTGTCCACGTTGAACCGGATAGAGGGACACAGCTCAACCTAACCGCGAATACGACGGGCCTCCCCTTTAAACAGCACGCCCCACCACGGACCGTTATCATTCAACTAGCGGCGATTCACGATCCATTATTACAACATAGAATCGATTATTAGTATAGAGAAAATTTGCGTAGTGCATTATGGTCAACACACCAACAACCATGAGAATCAAAAGTCGGGCACAATGCGATCCAATTACACATAAACACAATATTTAAACAAGAGAGTTCGTGTGCATACGATCCCCTTTAGTACAAGATTAAATCATATTTTTGATTTGCAAGGCGATCCTATAAATAACATAGAACAATTCATATGCTTGTGTGCAATTGAGTCCCATACACTGATGCAACATACTAATACAACTGGGGAGGCAGTCGCTCCTATATACAACAATATAAATTAATCTCTTGTGTTGCATACCTTGATCCTGATACACTAAAATCTAAAATACAAACCTTGTGTATGCGATGCGAGATTCATGTTATAAATACACAACTATAGACGAGTTTGTGCATGCGAGTCTACATCAACCTATTAGAATACAAACGTCTTGGAGCATGCGATCCTATGTTACACATAGAAATAACAATACGTAATGTGCATATGATCCCGTACACAATATATAAGTACACACTTTGGTGTAGGCGATCCTATATGCAACATAAGAAATAATACGTTGTGTGATATGATCCCATAACACTGATACACAACATATAATACTAACTTGGGCCGAATGCATATCCTGTACCACAAATAACAAATATTATAGAGTTGTGTGCATACACCCTGATACACACAGTAGAACTACAACTTGGGCAAATACGATCCTGTACAACAAACATAAAAATACTACGAGAGTTGTGTTGCATCAATCCCATACGACGATATAGACTACAACTTGGGCGTATCGATCCTGGTCCACAAACACAGAAATAAATATATGAGAGTATGTTCGCCATACGATCCATACACACACATCATACTCAAAAACTGGGCAAAATGCAACGATCGTGTTAACAACATAAATATAAGAGAGTTTTTGCATCGATCCCCATTACACTAAACATACACTACCAAGACACGATTGCCGGCGCCGTCTATACTATCTATAACAACACAGAAAACCATTAGGTTTGTGTGCACATTACAATCCTACACCAACATAGAAGCTAAAACTTCGTGGCGCCATACATCCCAAAGCCCAACATTAGCGAATAGAACTTCAAAACTTGGGCGCAATACAATCCCTACACAACATAGAACTACAACTTGGGCCGATCCATCCCTTACAAACATAGAACTCAAACTTGGGCGCATTACATCCCTTTACACAACATAGAACTACCCAAAACTTCGACCGGTGGGAGCGCATACAATCCCTTACGCACATAGAACTACACTTGGGTGCATACCAATGGCCATCACATGATACACATTACATATATTGAGTTCGTGGCAATATGATGCCTACACAGCCGTAGAAAGTACCAGAAGTATCGTACCATAGGCACCCAGTGGAGAGCAGGGTACTTTCCATTGACCAAATTGGCCAGCGCCTTTAGCGCACCTGAAAGACAAAAAACTGCCTTTTGTTACGTGCAAAAGCGGCAGAAAATTTCTTGCTGCGCCCACAGCGGGGTTGCAAATAAAATGACTGCCGAAACGCGCTGAGAGGGCTCAAAAAAGGCACGCAAGGCACGCGCCTAACTGGGTGCCGCAAGCGCACTTGTGTACTGATCCTGGTTGTAGACCAGTGAGAGAGCATGACCATATGGCATGATGGCTCATTTGCGGTATGTTCTCTCCACTGTACTTGGCAATCAGAAAGTACTATCAAACCAAAGCGGCTGGCGCAGCAAGACATTTTTTGCGACTTTTTGCTACTACAAAGGCAGTATTTGTTTTTAAAGCGGCCTAAAGCGCTGGCCCAATTTGAGGTCAATGGAAGGTTACCCTGCTTGCAATGTATGGAATTGCTGTCTTGCCCCTATCCGTGACTTCTAAAAGCGTTTTTGCCGTGTCGCTTGCACAAGCGTTTAGGACTATGTCCTCTTTAACATAATGGGATGCCGCTTTTTTTTTAGTGTGGGGCTTAAATCCACGATCGGACGCGAAGGTTTCGCCACGCCTAGAGCAGCTCCCTTTCCCCGATCCTTGGGCCCAATATACAAGCTTAGCTAGTTGCTCAGAAGGCTCTGACAGTGGCAGGCATCCTACCAATGCCAAGCTGACAGTTTGGTGTGCTATTGGAGCTGGCTGAAGAGCTGCCATATGGTGGCCCCATAAGAGGAACCAGCTTGGAATCGTTTCACTCTGGGGCTCTACACATAGCAGCTTTCTAGGCAGCTTTGAAGTGGCTGGAAGCTGCCATAGTGGCCCCACAGAAAACAGTGGTCCGTTTAATCTCTGGGGCTACATTAGCGCTCTAGGCAGTTAATAAGGAGCTTGGCTGAAGCTGCCATGCGTGGCCCACAAGAAGAACGTGGAATCGTGTATCATCTGGAGGCTACAGCAAGCGCCTTCCTGAGGGCGAGCTTACTGGAGCTGGTGGAAGCTAGCCATGCGGTGGCCACAGGGAAAGAGAACAGTGGAATCGTTATCATCTCGGGATAACTCAAAAGCAGTCTTCAGGAAGACTTACTGCGAGCTGCCCGATTGCTGCTGGCCCACGGCAGCGACGTGGATGCTCCTATCATCTGGGGTAAAACCAAAAGAGCTTCTAGGCAGCTTACTGCGAGCTTGCCAATGGCGTAGAGCCCCACACAAGAAGAACAGGGGATCGTACTCTCTGGGGCTACACAAAGCAGCTTTAGGCGTCTTTACTGAGCTGCCGATGCGTGCCCACAGACAGACAGTGGATCAATATCATTCTGGGGCTACACAAGAGCAGACTTAAGGCAGCTTATGCGACAGCGTGCCATGCGTCGGGCCACAGAAGAAACAGTGGCATCACGTTAAATTCAATTCTGGGGCTACACAAAGCAGCTCTAGGCCGCTTAATCGGGAGCTGCCAAATTGGTGGCCAAAAGAAACTAGGGGATCGTGATCATTGGGCTACCACCAAAGCAGATTTCTAGGCAGTTTACTGGAGCTACATGCGCCTGCCCTTCGGCCCACAGACACAGTGGTCGTTCATTCATCTGGCCGGTACCACAAACTGCGGTCCCTTCTAGGACAGCATATTAACTGGGCTTGCCAATCGCGTCCGCCCACAGACAGAAACGTGAGAATGCGTCTATCATGATCTGGGGCTACACAAAGCAGCTTCTAGGCAGCTTACTGGAGCTGCCATGCGTGGCCCACAGACAAGAAAACAACGTGGTAATCGTTTATCAATTCTGGCGGCTACCAAACAGTTAGCGCTTACTGGGAGGCTCCATGCGTGGCCCACACGAAGAAACAGTGGATCGTTATCTCTGGGGCTACCACAAGCAGCTTCTAGGCAGCTTTACTTGGAGCTGACCATGCGTGCCCACAGAAGAAACATGTGCGATCGTTTCATCTGGGGCTACACAAAGCAGCTTCTTAAGGCGCTTATGGAGCTGCCTGCGTTTGGCCACAGAAGAAACAGTGGATCGTTATCATCTGGGGCTGCACATAAGCAGTTTTAGCAGTTATTGGAGTGCTGAAGCTGCATGCGTGGCCCACAGGAGAAACAGTGGATTGTTCGTTCTGGGGCATGCAACTAAGCAGCTTCTTAGCAGGTCTATTTGGGCTGGTGGGAAGCATGCCAATGCGTTGGCCCAAAACTAACAGTGGATGCAGTGTGTCGCTTTCCCAGACTGGAAGGCATGGATCCTACTGAGGGAGAGTATTTTTTCTTTTAGTTTCGTTTAAGGATCGTTTCAACGCCAAGGTGGTTCCAGGTAGCACAAATACAGCGGACCGGAGGCATTTATTTTCACACGGTTTTTTTTTTTTGGGCAAATGGCGCTGCCCATTCCTACCAAAATAAGTAGGGTGCTCTCGGGTTGATAGGGGATCGCTACACTGGACCTCGGGGACAATATATAAACATCCTAATCGTATTGGGCGTGTGCTCCCTGCACCTGGTTTCTTGTAAGGTAAATTCGCACGGGGGAGACTTGAGATTGCCGAAGACGCGTGAGCAGCCACGACGTTGGAAACCTCACAAGTCTAGCAAAGTCACAGCAACAGGGGAAAATGCCGGAAGCGTGTTGGCCGTTCAGATCGCAACAGTGCACACTGAATTCGATGTGCAGCGAAACAAGCCAGGGGTTTTATGGACATGGGCCCGGAGGCGCGACCATACAGTGCTGACAGGGATTGGCCTTCTTCGCAGCAAACGGTGGCACCTAAATCGCGAGTTGCCAAGCGAACAAAGCCAGGGTTCTATACCGCGGTTCAGGCCAGGAAGAGCCGGCGTTATGCTAAAGACAGACATGGAAACGGCAAGGTGACTTCTGGGGCTCCGCCCCCAGGAGGGGCAGCGGACTCCCCAGAACAATAATGTAACAATTCCAAATATTTGGAAGTGTATGTCCCATAAGGGGAGGGCATTTTTTCTGCGGTAAGATTTATTTTTTACTGACTAGAGGACGAAAAAGCAGCCAAATTCCTGGGCTGAAAGCGAGTAACCAAGTTCAGCATATACTGAAGCGACGAGCCGAAGAATTGTATGGTGCACGTGTTCTTTATGGGAGCTACACCGTCATTTTTAGTGTAGAAAAGAATTATCACCTCCAGGGAGTGCTGCTCTCCCAGACACACAACGCTAGAGCGACAACCAAGGACTTCAGTTCGGGATGGCGCCATTGCTAGCCAGTCCACCTCTCTGATCCTATCTTGGCAAACCGAGCTAGCTAGTGACCGAAAGCTGATGATGACAGTCCCTCCGAGGTGCAGCGGAAAAAATTGGTTTGCACAGTGGTGCCAGCGTGGGGAGTGGGGCAGGAGAAAGGAGGAGGAGGAGGTGTGTAGGAGCTGGATAGTAGGGAGGGGGAGGAAGACGGGAGAAGAGGGGGGAGAGGAGGTAGAGTGCAGGATGTGGGGAGGGGGGGGAGATAGAGATTGGGACTGTGGGAGTTATATGGGGGGGAGGTAAGGGACGGAGGGGAGTAGATGAGGAGGACGAGGAGGGGGACAGTCGAGCTACGAGTGAGGCAGGACGGTATAATGTAGAAGGAAGGAGAGAAGGAGGGTAAGCGCTGAGCTTTGGGAGGTTTGGGAGGGCACGGTGAGGAGTAGAGGCGGGAGCGGAAACTTTGGGCCTTTGGACCAAGTGGGTGCTTGATCATGGTGAGGCTGGTGGAACTGCCATGCGTAGCCAGAAATGAAAGACAGTTGTCATCGCCATCATACGTTCTGGAATGGACAGTGCGGTATGTACTGACCTGAAAAGTCCTTAAATGTCTATCTG
The DNA here is from genome assembly GCA_022414725.1 of Microglena sp. YARC. Classification (NCBI taxonomy): domain Eukaryota; kingdom Viridiplantae; phylum Chlorophyta; class Chlorophyceae; order Chlamydomonadales; family Chlamydomonadaceae; genus Microglena; species Microglena sp. YARC. The sequence goes on from JAJSRW010001034.1 coordinate 20,317, forward strand.
TTTAGTAGTCTCCACGGTTTTCTGTGGGACATACCTCTGGGAGGACTTGGATTGGAAGAGCAGCGACCACCAGAGTTGGTTGGAAGTACCATCTAGCAATTAAAATGTCAAATTCAAATTCAAGTAGTGTGTATAATGCCACCCAAAGTCTGCGCGTAGGTAGTGGTTACATACATGAATACAATCGCATGGGGTGGTTAGGTAGATGTGGTTGGATGGTACATCTTGGTGCTTGGCTTCCTGTCCCCTATCTGGGTATGGCTGATCACTCGCCCAAAGCACCGTGGTGAAGCCCACCACTGCCCATACTCGGGGATGGAAAAGTGCTCACGGACGCGCCCTCCTCCAGCCAAGGCCCCCCACTCCAACCCCATACCCATTTTGGGCTCACGCATAGCCACTCCCCATCCGAGCTCCTCTACGCCTACCAACTGCATTGACGATCCGACTGTATTCAGCTGTCCATTGGAAGCCCTATTGGCTTGCATTGAGGTGGGGAGGGGGAGGTAGAGGGGAAGACCTGAAGATTAACTAAGAATCTTTCCGCGGCCAGGGGCATCGCCTTGTTATTGCCGGTAAGCAGAGTAATGAAGGAATATGAGGGGGGCGTGGGCGTAAGAATGGAGACGGAAGGGCGCGCCCTTTGAAGGATTAGTCCTTGTGAATGCCATCGCTGCGCGCGCAGGTGTGTTGAGTTTAGCTCCACGCACACGGAGGATACAGGAGGAGGCGGCCGACGGGGTCAAAGAGCATTAGGCGCTAGGTAAGGTGGGGAGGGATGGAGAGAGGTGTAGAACAGCGTGACCAGTGGGGATGGGCAGCGGGTACTTGGGCTCGCAGACCTGTGCCAGGGAGACCAAAGCCTCGGCTGGGGAGACTGAGGAACGGGTTAAGCGGTAGAATGCTTAAGGTCAGGGGAGCGGCAGAGTAATGTGCGCGACGAGGTGGGGAGGTAGGAGCGCAGTTAGAGGAGGCAGAGAGGAGGGAAAGCGATGCGAGTGGGCTCGAGGGAGCTGTGTACCGGTCCCTGATATAGAGTGGAGACGGCCGCCGGGTGGCGACTCGCGCGAGGGGTACCGAGATTCGGCCACAGCGTTTAGTGGAGAGAGGCTGGCGTTAAGGTAGGATTTCGAGGATGGGGGGGAGGAAGGGGAAGGTAAGGAGGA